>JARYHS010000415.1:0-11406 GCA_031002005.1 Vandiemenella viatica | reverse complement strand
TGTAAGGCCATTGTAGATTCTATACGTACAGTATTCTTCCTTGACTACATCTAGATCATTTCGACTGTCATGTTACTGAGGCACTGTTCAAACAATGTACGAGATCAGCGTTGTACAGGTTTTTTTTGTGTGATATTTTCTTGCTTTCAGAAATTGATTTAAACATTTTTTCTTTTTTAATACCGCAGTTTGAGTGCCTCTGATAAGACCAGATGCTTTGGTAGTTTTTAAGTTTTTTTTTATTTGGGCTTTGCTGCTCGTCGAAGTTGTGGTCATCGAATGCGGGAGAGGATTTGGGGGCAAGAACTGCGATGGTATTCGGCCACAACCTTTTGAAGGAACCATTCTGACAAGTGTCTAGACCGATTCCGAGAAACCATAGTAAGCCTAAATTTTGATGGAGGAGTCGAAACCGGTTCCTCCGGAATGTGAGTCCCAACCGTTACCGTTCACGCACCACACTCATCAACTTTTATGAGTCATCTGATTTTATTTTTCTTATTAAATTCTTAATGTTTACATACCCCTTTTGCCGATTGAAAGTTATCCGAGCTGCTGAAAAATAAATTTTAAGCAAAGAGAAAGTTCAATACACTAGTTTTATATTGTTTTGATATTTATAAGACTAATCTCTGAAAACAGCAAAGGCTGAAGCAAATTTTTTTAACTGGATTATCCATAACCGATGTAGTCACCGAGCCATCAGTGATGCAAATTACAGAAGCGCTATTTCATTAGAATGAATAATTCATCTCTGTGTCACAAGTAGAGGCCTATGTACAGTGTAGGCGGGGACATATGGTCTGTGAATAATAAATAAGTATAAACCTTACGACACCACACTCTAAACACGATATACATACAACAGGTTCACTTCTAT
Organism: Vandiemenella viatica; assembly: GCA_031002005.1. Classification (NCBI taxonomy): domain Eukaryota; kingdom Metazoa; phylum Arthropoda; class Insecta; order Orthoptera; family Morabidae; genus Vandiemenella; species Vandiemenella viatica. The sequence continues at coordinate 10,526 of JARYHS010000415.1, read as the reverse complement.
TTGGGAGTGGTGGTTTCCAAAATATTTGGAATGTCATTATGTTAACACGAGATACGTATCTGATTGCCTTATTTGTTGCATTCATCACTGAATAGTTCTTCTCTCTTTCCATCAAAATAAATTATTGTTACGCTGTTCATCAAAATGCACTAAGTTACATCACTCTTACAATTTTTTATTATTTTAAATAAACCGTATCAGTGCTGAAATTCGATGATAATTCCACCCAGGTGGCATTCACTCTTCTCCCCTTTAAAGATGCTTTGCATTTCCTCTCTGCTGCTTCAGTTGATTAGCAGAGTGGAATATTCATTAACTCAAGCCGGCTTCGAGAGATGGCCGTAGCATCTGATGCGAGAGAAAAGCTGAACACCACTGAACTTGTATTTGAGACATTTAGTGCTTTAAACGATATGTAAAATCTAAGAGATTATAAAATTGAAAATATCTCATATCATTTACTCTTAAACCGATGCGAAATATTTAACAACTATATTTTTTTAAAAGTCTCCCTCCTTTTCAGTACAATGGTGCCATTTTTCCGATAGCCCTTAAAATCTTTGAAAAAAAGTTTTCCTGTCGACTATACGTTACGCATGATACGCCATTTATATACCTTCCAGTTCCATGGCCGAATTCCTTCCCATTCCTTGCCCCCCATCCCTTCCCGTCTCTAAAGACCTAGCTGTTAGAGAGACGTTAAAGCAGATAAAAAAAAATAATAAAAATAAAAAAAACACCTATGGTGTTAATAGGAATTTGTACTGGAAAAGTGTCTGAAGGTAGACGAAAAACGATTAATTGTTATCTTTTTCATTGATATTGTTCGTAATGTTAGTAAACTTTCTATGAGAGATTCTCGTAGTATTTGGTTAGGATATTTCTTAAATAACTCCATTGGAGTTTACTTGACGGAAATTTTTGTTGTTATGAAAAAGTTTCTAAGCAAAGTGTAATTTCAATTATGACTAAATATCATTCATTTGTTTGATATGTTTCGTGAATACTTAGGTTTCGTGTAAACTTTCTCTGAATTGTAATAAAGCTTCCCTGTTTGTTATTTCTGTAAAATTAAATTTGTTAGGTTATGTTGTCACTTGGTTTCAGTGACTGCTACAGAGAATACAGCGTAAACATTTAATTTAAAGGAAAGGTCACACTATATATACACGATATATTATTTTATACCTCTGCCTCGCATTATAACCTTCATCTCAGGTAACACAACAGACAATTACCTTTAGGTGGCATCGTAATTACGTTTTACTTGACCAAAGTAAGTGCAATATAAAATCAAATTCAGTTATTTATTTGAAATTTATATTTACCTTTTACAATGTAAGCGTACATAAAGTCAATACAGTTATTCATTTGAATATTTCTGTTTAGCCAAGCAGCGCTGAGGTGTCAGGTATTGTAACTAAGAATTCTGGCATTATCGAGACTCGTCCAAGATGGCCGACGTATCGAGGTGAGGTCTTCAAGCTCAACGCATTTTATTAAAGAGGATTTGTGTGACAAATTTTTCTCACAAAAATGTCTTTTAAATCGACTACAATTTTCTGCTGTTTCTTTCACAAGATGAGGCTTGGAGGGATATTGGTCAAAGAATTAAGAATAGTGTATGGATGGGGAAAGGTGACCATCACCACAAGCTGGCGCTCGATTTCATACATAAGGGAGTGGAAAATTTTTCTTTTGTTGATAAGTGTGTCAGGGATTGAAACAATTTACCTTGTGATGAATAATTTACCAAAAACGCTTAAGTAATTTAAAATTAAAATTTGTAAATTGGAAAGTAAATGGGGGAGGAAGAATTTAACACATCAAATATAAAAGACAAATTTAAAAAAATATATATATATTAGAAGGGATAATTAGATGACCAGGAGAACTGCTACCTGCGCGTTAGCTCCATCGGAATTAAAATTAATAATAATAATGATTTAAGGATAATATGTTGTCCGACGCTTGTAACTACCTTTGTTTCACTCATACTCGTTGAACAAATATTTTAGGCTGGTTGCTGGAAGGCTGGAACGATCAAAATACTCCAGGCAGGTCTACTTACATGAGCATACTGCTAAATTTATGATATAATTTAAATATGAATAATTGCCATACAACACAAAAATAAATTCTGAACAGACACTTTATAACAATTGACATGATTTGATTCTTATTTTGAAAAACCAAAGATCTCAATTTTTCTTGTTTAATTCTTAACGATTAATTTTCTCTTTGTCGCAATGTGAAGCGTAGCCCAATTAACCGTCTAATCTGAAGAGACTAGATGGCCAGAAGACATGAATATTATGTGGTCGGCTGTTCAGATTATTGTTCTGTCTATTCGTTTGTTTTTATAAAGAGTCTTTGCAAATGTAAAGAACTGCATTTGCTAGCTTAGTTTAAGATACTATTCACGTTTTAATTATGCTACATTCAAAGCACCCCTCGCTCTGAACTCACTGTGGTTGTTCCAGAGAGCAGCGATATTAACTCTGAGATCCCCCCGATCAGCCCCAGAGGCTGGTATGCGGATCGCAAACTAGCTTCATAATACACAGAGTCGGATTCCACCGGGATAACTCCGGTATTACGACTGACAGGCAACTTCCGTTTTTTTATTAAGACAGTCTGTGAAACTAATCTCTTCTGGATTGGCATTTATCCGATGAAAAATCAATCTCTAGTGTGAAGATGTGTGAGTCTTTGCTCCATATTACCCTCGTTTACAGATATAGACGTATTGCAAATGACTTAAAAAGAAGTAGTTGCCCCTTGTGAAAAAACTCTTCACATGTTTTCATCAAAATTTATTTCTTCTTTAAGACCTCTTCTTTATGATTTTATAATGGTGTTGTAGCTGCATACCTGTGGTTATTTTGCAGAAAAAACTCAACGAATTATTTTACTTATTTTATCGTAATTCTTATAAATAATCACATCCGCAGATATTCATCTCCGGAGATTAAGTTTCACACTACGTTAAACTATAAAACAGGAATCAATTTCAATCTTTTAACGTTATTAGACGGCCAGCAAGCACTGAAATCGGGTAGTTATCCGCGACTGATAGTTTTGGAAGTACGGTAAGTGTACCACCAAATCACAGTTATCCCATTACTTCAGAAATTAAAAAAGTATTAAAGTGATTTAGAATATTTAAATAAATAATTAACAGTCAATAGTTCCAAGCTAAAGACAACACACTGCCTATAATATTGCCAAATATATCAAGATTATAGGACTGTGGCTGAACGACCCATCATTGTTGCTTAATATGTATAAAACAATTTTTTTAACTGCTTAACGTCTCTTAACAGCAAGGTCTTTAGAGACGGGAAAGGAATGGGAAGAAATTCGGCCATGGTCTTTTGAAGGAAGCATCCTGGCATTTGCCTGGAGTGATTTGGGGAAACCATGGAAAACCCAAATCTGGATGCCCGGACGGAGATTCGAACCGCCGCCCTCCCGAATGCGAGGCCAGAACGCTAACCGTTACACCACCACACTTGGTAAATGTCATTTTATCAATAAACACTTTTCATTTTAGATCATAAAGTTTAGCCATCGACATGAAAATTACTGATGACGGAAAAACCATTCACGTGTTAGCAGGTTTAAACTGTAGCCGCAACCTCTAAACACTACGAATGGCACACATTGCAAAGCAAACATCAAAATTCGCTTATGTAAAATTATTTTAGTGGGTTTTAATTACTATTTATGTTACTTTTTTGTTTACCTGTATCATGCAAGAACATTTTTTAAACTTTGGTATGATTTATAAATTCTCCCATTGTTAGTATCATTTTTATTTTTTTTGTTACACAAACAATCAACCGTCTAATCTGAAGAGACTAGATGGCCAGAAAGCACATAAATTATGTGGTCGGCTGTTCAGATGTTCTGTCTACCTGTCTTATTTGACAATCAAGTTCCTTCTTTGTTCAGAATTAATAACTAAAAGATATTATATAATTTAATTTGTATATTTTATAATAATTAGGTTTAATATGTATTTTTAGTTCCTGTAATTTGGTACACCAGCGAGCATTGATTTGTCACCAGTGGTTAAACTTATTAACCTCAAACCTCACCCACTGTTAGTAGGTTCTATACTCAGAGGAGAGAGCAGTTTCGAAATTAGATTACTGGCCGGAACTGGTAGAAATTTTTTTTTAAAACGAATACATAAACATCTTAACGGATATTAGAATTTTTTTCTTCTTCCTTGCACTTATCCCGCTACTGCAGGGTAGGTTTTTTCAGGATGTGAGTGTTTGGCATTTGTCCGGCTTGTTGCTGAGCTTGGGCCTCCCGGAGAGGAGAGTTGTGTTGCCATCTGTCGGCAAAACGAGTAACTAAGCTCTGTGTGTGCAAAGTGTATTTTTGTCTATGTGTAGTTTATGAGGCGGAGATTGGGGACTATCCCGGCATTTGTCTTGATGATTGTGGGATATAGCAATCAGGACGGCCGGTACGAGAGGACCAGGACTCGATTCCGCTCGTTATGCCTCCCCGATCCAGTTAGCGGCGCTTTAGCCACACTGACCGGTAACGGATAATTCAGGGTCCGGTAATAAGACCTCACTCATTTTAATAGGTTGTCACAGAAAAACTAAATATGATAGAGAATAATTACTTTATTTATGAAAAATACATACTTTGCCATTTTTAATTATTTGGTTTTAAAAATCATATCTGCTAAATGACGTCCTCCATTGTTGATACATTGACGAAGTCTATCCCCGAAAGTTCTCCATACATCTTCGTGTCATTTCTCTTGGAATGGCTGCCACTCCTTGGGAAATGGCCTCTTTAAGTGACTGCAGTGTTGTGGGACGATGTTTGTACACTAGAGCCTTCAAGTGTCCCCAAAGAAAAAAATCACAAGGCGATAAATTAGGAGACTTTGAGGGCCACGCGATGTCTCCTCGCAAAGTGACAAGATGCCCAGGAACCAACTAGCGCAACATTTCCGAGAGGTGTGGGATGTTGCTCCGTCTTGCTAGGACCACACTTCTTGATCTTCATGATCTGTAATAAACTGGTTTAGCCTAGGTTGTAGGAAGGTCTCTAGCATGTGACAATAACGATTGGAATTAACCGTTACCGTGTGGCCACCTTCTTCGAAAAAATACGGTCCCCACACAAAACATTCAGCAACGGCGCACCAAACTGTCACATGAGGGCTAAGTAGTAGTCGCTCATGAAATTAACGGGGGTTTTCTGCAGCCCAGTGGCGGAAATTTTGTTTGTTTACAGTTCCTGATAAGTGGAAATGGGCCTCATCCGAAGAAATGAACAAAGCGCCAGGTAGAATGTTTTGAAGAATTTCTTCACATGCATGTTTAAGTGCTGAACGGATTGGTGACTGTTGCACAGACACACACACACGCGCCACGTTTTCCGGCGTTGTTGCAGTCCGCGGACGGCCTTTAGGTTTTCTTTTCAGTGCCGAACCTGTCTTTCTGAAGTTTGACACCCACAGTTGAATAGTTTTTCTATCCGGGACACGATCGTGTCGGCCCAGTTCGAATCGTCTCCAAAACGCTCGCTGAGTACTGATCACAGAACCACTGCTCCGAATAAATTCCTCCACAACAAAACCACGATGCTCACCAAGCCACGCCATGGCGTACACTGAAAATGGCACGTACACCGCTTTCAAACAAAACACTCTCCACACTAGAGTTCGGAGCACGTACCAAGGCTGGTGGGCTTCGCGTTCTGCGCAGAGAGAGAGGGGAGATGTGTTGCGACGCTGCCAATTTGCTTCTGTCACGCAAACCAACACCACAAGCTTCAGCCGTCTGCTCCTGGCACTTGGCAACGGCGCGTCTCGCACCACATGGTGGCGCGGACTCAGAAGAAGACTGACTTTTCAAGTACTGATACACACCGAACACTATTCCTCTCGCTTGTTTGTGCAACACTTGGCGTGATTCTTTACCATCAATCATAATGAACACTATGAGAGCAAAATAATCACTAAACACGGAACACTATAAGTGAAATAAACTGTAAACTTGACGAACACAGCACGACGCGCACAGAACGAACACAGGAAAGCCACTGACACGCGATTGGCTGTGAGTCACGTGGTACAGCTCCACAGGCTACTGCGCATCCGCCCGTGACCCGCCTTCGTAGTTGCTCCGACTTTACTACAACTCGCACGCCGGCTACGTCAAATGAGGGAAGTTTTTTTGCCGGATCCTGTATAGTGGCAGCATTCTAAACACAGAAATTACATCATAAAGGGAGGCTAAACGAAGGGGTACCCAAAAATAACTGGAATAGCGTTTATAGCGTAACTCATTGTCAGTTCAGAGCCACCAGCGTTGTCGACCTGGCTTGTTCTGTTAATCTGCAATGATTGATTTTGCTAGTGCTGGTTTGTTTTTTTGTTTTTTTTTTTCGTTTTTGATGATGGCAACTTTATGTGGACAACGTACAGCTGTAAAATTTTGTTTTCTACTCAGTAAAAATGCTGCTGAAGCTGTTTACATGTTGAAAACAGCTTACAAAGATGACGATATGGGAAAAACTCAAGTGTACGAGTGGTTCACTCAGTTTAAAAATGGCGACATGTCGATTGATGACAAACCTCTTTCTGGACGTCCATCAACTGCCCGAATCGACAAAAATGTTGAAAAAATTCGAGATCTTGTGCTCTCAGACCGTCGACAGACAATTTATCAACAGTCAGAGATTAGTGGGCTATCTTGGAGCTCGGTTCAGTGAATTTTAACCGAACATTTGAGAATGAAAAGCGTTGTTGTCAAGTTTGTTCCTCGAGCTCTTACAATCAAAACGAACATCGAGTTGAAATATGTCGTGCTTTGAAACAACAGCTTGAAATTGATTCAGATTTTCTGTCAAAGGTCATTGCTAGTGATGAGTCATGGCGTTATGGTTACGACCCAGAAACAAAGCAACAGTCAAGCCAATGGAAGACGTCATTTTCACCCCGTCCAAAAAAATGTCGTCAAGTCAAATCAAACATCAAAACAATGCTCATTTGTTATTAGGCAAGAAACGGAAAGGAATTCGGTCATGGTTTTCAAAGGTACCATCTTCGCATTCACCTGGAGTGATTCTGGGAAGCAATGTAAATCGAAATCTGCATGACTTGATGGGGCTTCAAACCTGTGTCCTCCCGAATGCGAGATCAGAGCGTCACAATTCATCCTCCGCTCTTGGTACTCGTATCTTCTTGGTTCGGAAGAGTACAGCCGGAACTACATCCCAATGACGGAATTGTCGGTTAAAGAAATTCGTATCTCTCGTCGAAAATGAGTATTAACTACTGCAAAAAAATAAACGAATATCAGCTGTCGATACCACAGGGAAAATCTAAATCATTGGCTATCTCACCAGCTAATTAGAACTTAGAGTCTGAATTGGGAGTTACAGCAACGGTGTGTTTGCACAAAATTTATAAATCCCTGGTGCCATCACAAAATTTATGCCCGACTTTGACATAGAATTCCCAGATTACTGCCGCACCGTAAACTCAATTTGAAACCTCGCAATAATTTATAGATATACATACTATGTGTCATACATTTCTTGAAGAAACAGACTACATAAATAAAAATAAACAGGTTGCACAATGTGTTGGACACATTATTGAAGGGTAGAATTAAATGGACGTTTCATTTAACCCACGAAGAATGATATATTATTTGAATAAAATATTCGTGTGGTTCGCCAATCCATAAATCATTGCATTAATTGCAGCGGCAAATAATTTTGGCGCGGTTCGTCTGTTAGCGACACACATATCAAACATTAATTTCAGAGCAATATCAATACTGCTCGCCCGCCTAAAAACTGTACGAGTTGTTAATATTCATCGACATTGACGGGGTAGCAAACGACTGTATTATTATATTCAAAATGTCCCAAGAGTCATTTCCAAAGTATTTTTTAATATAAACTGGTCATTTTGTAAATTTTTTAATTCTTCTATTTTACAGCCTTATAAGCGTGTGACACTAAAAGCTTTCTTATAAAAATTATTTTTTCGCTAAGAGTTATTCTGTCGTTATCATCATAGCCTCGGTCATCGACTATAATTTTGTTTCCTATATCAAAAGTTCAATTTTAGATTCATATTTTGATAATTAGTCAGTTAATGCAAACACTTGTGCTACTATTTCCATCAGTGATTCAGACATCATTTCATAAGATAAAATGATCGACTACTAGTATCTTCCAATTCCTTGAGTTTTTTCCTCCCCAGGTAAGTTGAACATTGCTGGTAATAAATCACTCTTTCATAATTAACTACTTCCATTAACACACCTGAATTTTATATAGGTTATAAACTAATTGTTCTACCTCAACATTCTAGACGACTTCTTGAAATTCGTTTAGATTTTTTCCCATATAACATAATACAAAAACATTCCCTGATCTTCAAATCCCATGAATGTATCCATATTCTTCTTACCCTTATCTCCAATACGACTACAAAGCGAGAACTTCATCCTTGTACCATACACAAATTATCTCTTCCATTTCCTAATATATTGCTCTGTAATGTCAAACCAATAGTATGATAGTGTTCAAACCTATTAGCTTGCACTTTATTATTAGCAAGAAGATACCTTCACTAAAATCAATATCTCTCCTGCTGGTAACCTATGAGTACGAGTTTTGATAATTTTTAATACCTTTTTCTTTAATAAATTTAAGTGATTCGAAGGGAATCTATTTTACTCTTAGGGCATTAGTTGTTCTTCAATCTTTCTACATAGTTATGATGCAGTCATTCGTCATTGGCTTTCTTGCATATTTAGTCTGCTGCATTTCCAAAATACTGATTCTGTAATTCCTTTGTTTATACGTTAATTCGGGTTTAAGTTCGTGTGCTTTTCTTTTCACCTACCTTTCTTTATTTTATTTTATTATATTTCTGCTTTTCAGTTAGCAAACAAAAGTTTTTGTTTTATCTTATTACTAACAGTTCCTTAGATCTTTGTTAGTTCCTTGTGTTACTGAATATTAATATGTAGTATGCCATCTTAAACGTTTCATATTGTAACGAGCCGCGCTGTCGCCACGTTACAAGGTGCATTTTTATTATATATGTAATAATATAAGAGTAATTTACATAAATCTTGGGCGACCACCGTGACTAGATTTTTGTTGTAATTTTAATAAAGTACGCAAGATTCCAAGTGAGGACTGTAATGAAATGGTGAACTTATACAGTGTATCGTAGCAAAGCGAATATTCAAGAATTATTGAGCTATGTAGGCTTGAAGCTAATCTTGGTGTTCCCGAGCCTTGGCGACAAAAAGTCGCGGATTTGGGATTTGCCCAGACCACACACCCTGCTCCCTGGGGATGGGCGGTCAACGACGTCACTCTCCTGGCGGGAAAAGCCTGCCGTCCGAAACCCGAATGTTCTTTCGTCCCGGCGAACTTAGCCGAATATGTCCGACCTCTGTTGGATTCTTTGGCCAAACTCACACTATCGAGGATATCACGTGACATTAGGTGCCGACCTGAAGGTCCAATCCAAAATGAGCGTATAACTCAAAATCCTGGGAATTTTTGTTGTATGTGAGCTTCGAGACTACAAGTGGGCGGAGCAAGAAGTTTCCTCGTGGACCGAAGAGCGAGGAGCTGGGATTCTAACTTCGATCGCACCCAGTCTGAGGTTGACTTGGAAAGTCGACTTCTTTCGCTATCTGCAGCTTGCCCTTGCTGGAGCGAGCGTATCACCGCAACACAGCCGGTAATGCGATGATGCGCATTGCCAGACCAGAGATGCCTATAGCCGACTTGTGAGATTAATCTCACATATCGTGGGTCCGCTACACTCATCACAGACATCAGACGCAGAACTACAATGGTTAATTGAATTACGACCAAGCCATGTGATTGTGCATTCCGTGAAACAGAACCCGTAAGCGACTTTGAGAGGATAGGTCCATGTTCTCACTTTGTAATTGTAAAAACCCCTGAGCTAGCGGCATAATTTGCCAGAACTAGTTATTTTCGAATGATATATTGTTCATTCTGGCGCCATGATTTTCTTTTTAACTGTAAAGTCACAGTATTATGATGCCTTTGTCTGAGGTAGTCATAACTTGTATTTTTCATTGTTTCCAGTTGTCATTATTTCTTGCATTTTGATTCTGAGATATTTAAAAGTAAATATACAATTGTTTGCTTGCCCATGACGGCTAATTGTAACTCTGAGCGTTGCTTTTATGATTTTGCCAATTTGTGTTAATGTTAACGGTAAATTCGCTCAGACTTGTAATCGCCAATGATAAGAAATAAATGTCATATTGTGACAATTTTTCCTAAATTCCCAACCAACGTCGAGATTCTTGCTAAATTAATAAATTTCCAATCCTTCATATAAATTCAAATTAAAAAATCCATAATTATTAATCATAAAGGTATGAAAGATAATTGTAACGTGGTTTGCCCACCAAGGCACCCACCACATAATGGCGCCCAACGTGGGGCCAGATGGAGACATTACTTCTTAA
>JARYHS010000414.1:0-25000 GCA_031002005.1 Vandiemenella viatica | reverse complement strand
AATTCTTTCAACGTTTTTGGTAAATTGTTCATCATTTCTCTTGGTAACCCATTCCAATCTCTGACAACGTTTCCCAAAAAAGAGAATCTTCCTACACTAGGCTTAACAGACGTCCCCGTTTGCCGGGGACAGTCCCCGTATTTAGCTCTCTGTCCCCGCACAGATTTCGTCCCCGTAATGTCCCCGGATTTTTACTGTTGTCCTTGGATTTTTTTTTTTTTAATCAAGCGAGAGTTCTTTTAAACCCCTGATTTGCTATAAAGCATTCGTTTAAAGCAAGAGATATGAAGCACACTTCTTTCCTTGTGCGTGCCTTTGAATAAAAAAAAAAATACAAGGATACTGCGTCTTGGACACAAAATCTTTGGAAAATCATGTCTCCTTGCTGTTTGCAACATGGCTGTCTGTGATCCTCATTTAAAATACAAAATATAAACAATATGTGGCTTTTAAGTTAACCTAAGCTTTAGTCATATCTTTATATATAAAGATGAATGTATGTTTGTTTGTTTGTTAGTTTGTTTGTTCTTCATACAAATCCACAGTTTTCATTCGATCTTGATGAAACTTTGCACACTTATCCTTTGAAACAAGGAGAAAAATACTGTCTACATTTGGTTGAAAAATTATCTGTATAAATAACACATGTTGTCTCATAACTTCGAAATATGGCGATAGACAGACACATTAGATATTGTTGTCTCCGTACCATGTTTCCGTATAGTGGACTGGCAGCTTAGTGGTTAAAGCACTTGCTTACGAACATCATGGTCTCCGGTTCAAATCTCCGTGGAGGCAAAGATATTTAAAAATTGTTTTTCATCGTAAGAGTCAGGCCTGGGCAGTAGGTTATTTGGATTGAATGTTAAACTGTAGATATTAGAAAGTTAGGGGTGCAATGCGAGGAAAATCGTAGGTAGTCTTGCAATGTTGTAGGTGTACACTTTTTTACGTTATAATGATCCCTCAGGTGTTGTTCGCAGTCAGTGTGTGAGTGTGAACCACAGTAATATTATTATAAATACGGAAGTAAGTCTCTGTCTTTTTGTTACGTTTTGACGACTAAATGGCTATATCGTTGTGATGGAATTTTATAAGGAAATCTGTATGAAGGGCACAGGATATTTATCCAGTATGATTAACAGTTGTAGTCACGAAATTTTGAGACCTTATCGAACAGTGACAGAAAGATGTTGGAAATTGATTCTCTTCAAGAGACAGGTTCGACGGTACAATGATATAGTGATAGCTTTCCTGTCATATTATTCCTACTCGATATTGTTTGGGACCAATCCTTCGTTAGCAACTTTCTATATTTAATTCTGGAAAGTCACGGGTACGGGCTAGTAACTTATAAAAGTGCAATGCGTCATTAGGACAATTGCCGAAAGCATCCCCGGATTTTGGGGAAAAAGTTCTGAAGCGTCCCCGGATTCGGAGAAAAAATTCTGGTAACCCTATCCTACACCCTTGTGCCTGCTATCGAGTGCCAGCTTGTGATCATGGTCATCTTTTCCCTTCCATGCATTACTTTTAATTCTTACACCAATATCTTTCCATGCCTCATCACCAATATATGACTTCTACACTCCCATGACCCTCTTCACCCTCCTTCTGTCTTCCAATGAATCCCAATCCAGCTCTTTTATCATATCTGTTAGTAATTGCATTCTGCGGTAATTTCAAGAAACAAATCTAGCAGCCCTTTTTTCCACCCTCTCCAACTCCTGTATTTCATACGTAAAATGCGAGTCACATACTACACTACCATATTCGAGCAATGGTCTGACCAAAGTTTTGTAACTGTGATGGAGCACAACACTCCAATGATAATTTTCATGCACACTCTTTTTTCAGATTTATAAAAATAGAAAGTATTGAAAACTGATTTTATTTATGTAATTAATTTTTACATGGGTGGATTTTAAAAGTATCAGTGCTAAATTAAAATGTGTGAAAAAATGATTCTAAAACCACAGAATAGTGGATTTTAATAGTGTTAACTTCATATCAGTGGTGTAAGAGTGTTGGAAATGACTTGAGATAATGTTTAATTTAATTATGATGGGGCACGTGCTCTGGTGGCAATTTCCCTTCACATGTATCTACCTCTTTCCTCGATCTGGCCAGGAGTGGGGGGAGGTGGATGTTATGACAAAATACAAACCAGGTTTGTCAGACCTGACATACTAAACCTGTAGGGGGAAGTTTGTGTTGCCATTTTTAGCAAAATGTGTAACTTTTCATGATCTTTTCATGTGAATTTTTGTTCCTGAAATTCATAATTTATGATGTTGAGATTGGGCTTTGTCCCAGCATTCGCTTAAATGATTGTGAGAAACCTCCAGAAAAACTGCACTCAGGATGGACATTATACTGGCACCAGGACTCGAACCTTGTAATGTTGTACCTTCCTGATCCAGTGTGCAGTGCCTGAATGCACTGAGCCACACAGGTGGGTATTTACCTCTTTATTATTATTATTTTCTTAATTCTTTTAGTACAATTTCTCCACCCATCTACTTTAGCCCTTTATGAATTTTAAATTCTTTCTATGTTTTTGATAAACTATTGAGCACTTCCTTTGGTAATTTATTCCAGTGCTTATTACTTTTGGTAATGGAAGTAAATACGCACACTCTATTATGCCTGAAATCAAATGCCAACTTGTAGTCACTATCATCTCTTCTCTTCCTTGCACCATTCCTAATTTTTCTGTCAATATCCTTCTTAGCCTCATCTCAAATTACACCTTGTACATTCTCTTCACACTCCTCCTCTCTCCCAGTAAATAAGAATCCAACATATTTATCATTTCAGTTTTATGATTGTGTTCTGTGGTAATTTCCACAAATAAATCTAGATGTTCTTCTTTGCACACTCTCAAAATCCTGTATTCAGGGCTGTAGCCGTAGGGCTAGGCGGTGCAGCTCATCGGGCCCCCACAAACGCAGCCCAGAATGTCCCCATGTGCGGCTCAGAGGGCCCACGGGCCTTCAGGGCAAATGGGCGACTTTTTTTTATTCTTTTTTTTAAGCTCTGATATGCTACTGCTTAGGGGGCTCCAACCAAACCACAGCCCAGGGACCTCCAAGCTCAGGGGGCCCTCTACCAGCAAGTTGGCAGAGCTAAAAGAAAGGGCCCAAAAAAAAAAAAAAATATTTTTTTTGCTCCGGACCCCTCTTTCACCTAGCTACGCCACTGCCTGTATATACAAACTGTGAGTCCCACACTACACCACCATATTCGAGCAATTGCCAGGCCAAAATTTTGTAACCCTATTTCCTTGTTATATTATATTTATTTTGTTTAGATGTGCACGAAATGGTTGTAATTAAACTTCAGTTTTGAGATTGTTATAACGCATTTCTTGAGAAAGTTTAGTTTGTGGCATAAATGTTGTTTTGGGATTACTTGCTGGATCCATCCATAGAACACCCCTTTAATTAGTTGCTCCCACTAATTGTTCCAGGATTCCCTTGCTTGCTTCCTTGCAATTGTCATTAGACCTCTCACCCTCCCGCGCGGATAAGAACCAATTTCTTCACAAACCAGCTTCACCAGGCAGTTAATCTCTTCATTTTCTTCCAAACCAATGTGTGCTTTCTTCCAGACAATCATCAGATTTTTCACTTCTAGTTTTAATCGATATGCTGATACTAAGAGTGTATATATCATACTGTTTTTATTGAACACCTGCATGTGTGCTTGTGGTCTGGTCAGCTATGAAAGTGAATTTGACATGGTGATCAATGTTGTGTCACCCAATGTCTTTGCACATTGCGCCGCTTTCTGGATTGCTACCATTTCAGCTGAATAGATGGACACTTATCTCAAGAGTATAAACATATCAGATCAATTCTTCATCAGTTCCATGTATGCACAGCCCACAGATGAGATTGTCTTAGACGCATCAGTGTAAATGTGGGCAGAATTTAGCCACTCTGTTAGTAATTTGGCCAGCTTAGTATTACTGCCATAATTGGGATCTTCAAGATTTATATCAGATCATACATTGAGTGATGGATAGTTGTTTCACACCGCATACAAACTCTGAAAATAAGCATGACATCATTATACCATTTTTAGTCCTTGTCCATGGTAGCAGAAAAAGTATTGTGATTGTCTTTAGATAGTTTTCAGAAAGATCTGTAAACTTTGTCGCATGTACATGTCTAAATGTGTGTCTAGAGTCAGTTCTGTGATGGCTATAAAAGTAGTCGCAATTGTATCTTGTGGGGTTTTTATTATTGAAAACTGAAAAAAAGATATTGGTGACGCTGTGAGCTTTTGTGGAAACAATTTATTGGTGATGTTTGGATTACAGCACAGCATGGCCTGCAAAGACTTTGAAGAATTGCTTTAGAAAGTTGAGAGAAAGATCAGCAAGAAAGAAATAAAATTTAGAGAAACTGTCTCAGGAGCCCTCTGTCACATTTCATTATACGGCAAGTTGAAATCTGTTTACCAGCTTCGTGTTCAATTCTGTAAATGCATTTATGGTCTACAATTCGACTGTGGTGTGTGCTGTTTGGTGCCAGGAAGATGCAACAGTGTCCACAATGGACAGTGAAAGCTGCCTATGCTTAATAGTCAGTTCTCATCTGGAGGAGTTTCCTCAATGTAACACATTTGGTTCATATTGCAACAATGTCAGGCAGTCTGGCCTACTACTTAATCATAAATCCACTATACTAACCGTTCTAGTAAATACTCCCCACTGTCACTAATCAGCTTAGCTTCTGTACAAAGGCTATCATAAAGAAATATGCTTACGTGTCTACGGTAATTTGTCTTTTAGGATGACAAATGTATTAGACACATCTCGGTACAGAGAAGACTGTACATCTGACAATATTTTCACACTGTATTTTCTTATTAGACTTTTTACACTTGGCAGATGTTCTATAAACAATATACCACATGAAAATCCTCAATGAATAATATAAATTTATTGGTAGGTTACATTTTTAACTTACTAGCGATGCAAGAATGAAACCTCCACACCGAAAATAATGCACAGCATTTTGTAGCAAAAAGGGAACTAAATGAGGCTCTTCAATGGTATTGTCCAGTCTGTTTTAGGGATAGGAAACTTACAGAGCAGAATAGGAAAATTTCATAGCAGGATGAAATGGTCAGGGAGATGGGCGAAACAATCGTGGAAATCGCGTAAAAGTGTCATGGTCTTTGAGGCTCAACCTGTGGAGGCTCAGCCGGTGGAGGCAGAAAGTAGAGATGGTGGATTTAGTGAGGGGGTGAGAAGGATGGTTGGGACTAACAACAGGTCATAGGGGAAATATGGTTAACAGGATGAAGTAGCCAGACATTCCGGAAATTGTTGGGAGATATAGGTTTGACCTGTTACCAGAGTCAGATCGGGAAGAGCCTCTTGTAGATGCAGGAGTAGGTAAGGTGGTGCAGGTCTGTAGGAACAGAAGTGTGAAGCAAAAAAATAGGAAGAATAAGGTTTTGCTGCAAGGAGAGGTGCTGGCTCTCTTCTGAAGGTTTAACTGGGCACAGGCTACCAGTTTACAAGCTGTTTCAAACCCAGTGCAACATTAGGGCAGGTAACAGATGATATAGGATCAGTTTCTAGGGATTTCACTAAGGAACATAAAGTAGAGATAGTAGGAAGTATGGGCAATAGTACTGATAGAAACACAAGTTATAGTTATAGTTATAAGGAAGGAGGCACAGCATACTAGGGTGGAACTCATGCAGATTCTAAGTCGCCATTATCGGCCACAATTGAACCACGCCGTGATGTGGATAGACATCAAAACAGAGATGCCACTTGGAAGAGGCACTAGCTCTGATTTGGGGATTTGGCCTGTGAACACCATTGGTTGGTGGGGTTTCACTGAGCATAACCTACACCTAAATAGATTGGAGTACTTTCTGCATTTTTAGCCGAAGCTGTAAGGGAGCCCACTCCCAATTATGATGGGGTCAGGACAGTGTCTTTTTTAGATTAAGGGTACTAATTGTAGACACACGAAGGAAAAAAACACAAATGCTAAAGAAATATATAAGAAGCTGTTGAACTGGAAAGACAAAGGTTAGTGCTGGAAATACCACTTTTCCCTGATGGTTACAGTGTGTACTGAAGAGATAATTGGTGGAGGGGTATTCATATTTGTTACCAAAGATTACTACAGTTCTCTAGTGTTCATGGATCATGACCATGAGTTACCAGGGGTGGAATTTTAGGATGATAAAAAAGAAGAAAAAAATCAGGGTTTTTGCTGCTTACTGAGTGGAAGAATGAATGATGAAGATGAGGTTCTTGGAGAGAAACTAGATTCACAGTTCAGAGCTGAGCGTAGAATGGTCATTATTGGAGGGCATTTGAATTTATCAGGTGTTGACTTGGTAGGAAATAAGATTAATAACACAAGGGAACAGGAATTTTCAAATAACTTATTAAGGGAAGGAGGTTTTACAGAAGTGGTAAAGCAGAACATGGGGGCACCAAACATGTTGGATATCTTTCTAATAAACCCTGATGATAATCTTTTCGGGTGTCAGGAAACTGAAGGAATAAGTGATCACAATGCAGTACTGATGGATATTAGGAGATTCAGTAAACCAGTGCGCAAAATGGAAGGGGGAAAGAGGTATAATTAGATAAAGGCACAGACTTTAGAATTGAAGAGATATTTTATGGAAAGGTTCAGCAAATGGAAGGATAGCACAAGTACACTGGCGTAGCTAGGTCAACAAGGGCCCCGGTGCAAAAAATTTATTTTGGGCCCTCAGGTAAGGGCCCCCTGAGCTGAGGATGGGGCCCTTGAGTTGTGCTTAGAGGCCCCCTGAGCAATGGTTGGGGCCCCCCCCTGAGCATTGAGATGGCCCTTAGTGAGGGACTTCCTGTGTTTCAGGGAGGCCCTTAGACGGCTGTAGAGCTAAAAAAAAAGAGTCACCAGTTTGCCATGAAGGCTCATGGGCCTCTGAATTGCGCTTGGGGGCCCCTGGAGGTGCGCTTTGGGGCCCCCAGAGGTATGGTTGGGGGCCCCCTCAGCGTAGGGGCCCCGGTGCACTGCACCGCCTAGCCCCATAGTAGCTACGCCCCTGCACAAGTACAGTGGAGGTGAAGTGGGAAGAGTGTAAGGAGATAGTAAAAAAAAAGGGTGAGGAAAAGTTTATTCCAAGGTAGAAAATAAAGAGATGTACAGAACCTACACATTAAAATAGGGAAGTGAGAATGTTAAAGATGGGTACACAACAGAGTTAAGAGACAGGAAGGTAATAGGGAATACTTAAAACCACCAAACAAGCAATTAATAAGAGCAAAGAGAGAAGCAAAGGATTGGTTTATAATGAATATTATTGGTGCAGGGGGACCACTGAATGATGTATCTAGAAATTTCTGTGGTTATGTTAGAAAAGAGAAGGTAATAATAATATTTAATTAAAATTGCAGTGGAGCACATGCTCTGTTGCCAATTTCCATACACACCCATCCTCCCCCTTTCCTGTACCCACTTTCATTTGCTCTCTAAAAGTTTTAACTTTTGATTCTTTCATCGTTTTTGGTAAATTATTCATGATTTCTCTTGGTAACTTATTCCAATCCCTAACACACTTACCTAAAAAAGGGAATCTCCCTACAACCTTGTGCCTGAAATCGAGTGCCAGCTTGTGATCATGGTCATCTTTTCCCTTCCTTTTCATTCTTACACCAATATGTTTCCATGCCTCATCACCAATATACCTCTTGTTCACTCCCAATGATCCTCTTCACCCTCCTCCTGTCTTCCAATGAATACCATTCCAGCTCTTTTATCATATTTCTTTCTGATTGTGTTCTGTGATAATTTACAGAAACAAATCTACCAGCCTTTTTTTGGACCCTCTCCAACTCCTGATGTGGGACCCATACTATGCTACCATTTTCAAACAATGGTCTGACCAAAGTTTTGTAACTTCAATTCCTTTCCTTCTTTCACACATCCCCTCATCACTCTCCCCAACAAGTGCAGAATTTTGAAACCTTTTCCTACTACCTGTCATGTTCCTTAACCAGTTAAGCCTGTTATCAAATGTATTGCCAAGATATTTACATTACAAGTCTTCAATAAGCAGTTTTTTCTCCACCTTGTAATCATAATCAACCTTTAGTTTTTTAACTGTGCATCTAATAAGCTGACTCTTCTTTGCATTTATCTTCAACCCATCTTTACCAACCCAACTAGATACAGGGTCGGCGTTAGAATTCTCGGGCCCCGGATAAGCGTTGTTAGGGCCCCCTCCCTCTCTCCTCCCCCCCCCAAATTTTTTTCTTTAAACTTTGATTTTTTGATAAAGTAAGGAAATTTTAATACAAAAAAGTGAAAAAACTCCTTTTTAAGAAAGTTTTTTTAAAATTTTATTTGTATTTAGTCAGTCACCCCGGACGAAGGGCCCCTTTCGGACGCTCGAGCCCGGGGTACTTTTGCCCCGCTTACCCCTCCCTAACGCCGGCCCTGACTAGATATCCTGTACAGGTCATGCTGGTGCTGTTTACAGTCCTCTAACGCTTGGATACTTCTATATAACATTATATTATCTAGAAACAACTGTTTCTGATAGTAAACAATCAACAAAATTATACGCCAATCAAAAGTTTGACATCGGTGGCAGGTAAATTAATGAAGAGATTGATATGCAACCACATCAGAAATATATGTGAGGATAGGTGGTTTTCAAGTAGGCAAAATGGCTTTAGGCATTGATATTCATGTGAATCTCAGATTGTGAGCTATATGCAAGATATTTCAGATGATTTGGACAAGAGAGGTCAAGTTGATAATATAGCAGTAGATCTATCTAAGGGATTTGACAGCTAAAAAACAGGTTTAAATAGACTGAAAGCTATTGGATTGGATTAAAAAGTGACATTCTTAAAAGCCAGAAAGCAAAGTGTTATAGTAGAAAATACATTATCAAACATGGTGGTGGTAAATCCCAGGGTGCTGTAGGGTAGTGTATTGGAACAATTTCTGTTCATAATTCCAATGAATGATTGTATTGATGGTTTACAGTCAGAATTTAGATTGTTTGCAGATGTCGCAATGGTATATAATGAGATCAAAACACAAGAAGACTGTGGACAGGATGGAATATCTAAATGGATAAGTCAGCCTGGATTGAAGAAAAATGCAAGAAGAGTCAACTTCTTAGATACACAGATAAAAAACTAAAGTTTTTTTATGATTATGGGGTGGGACCAGAATTGCTTTTTGAAGGCTTGAAGCATAAATATCTTGGCATAGTACCTGATGAGAAACTCAACTGGACAGAGCACATTGGGCAGTTGGTAGGAAAAGGTTACAAAATTCTACATTTGCTGGAGAGGGTGATGAGAGGATGTAACAAAATTGGTTTACAAAACATTGGTTACAAACACAAGAGTTGGAGGGCATGCAAGAAAGAGCAGCTAGATTTGTTTGGGAAAATTATCGCAGGATTCAGTCAGTATCTGATATGATAAAGGAGCTAGAACAGGAGGATGCCAAAGAGAATTCTGGGAATGTACAAGGCATATGTTGATTATGGTGCTTGGAGGGATATTGGTCAAAGAATTAAGATTAGTGCATGGAAGGGGAAAGATGACAAGCTGGCACTCGATTTCGGGAGTGGGAAAATTTTATTCTGTAGGTAAAGGTGTCAAGGATTGGAACAAATTACCAAGTGAAGTGATGAATAATTTACCAAAAACGCTGAAGGAATTTAAAATTAAAAGTTGTAAATGGGGAAGGAATTTAACACTCAAATTATATAAGATAGTTATAAATAGAAAAGGGCATTATTAGATGACAGAGAATTGTCACCGGAGTGTGTGCTGCATCACAATAATTACTAATAATAATATTTCACAACAGTTATTAAGAAATTTGTAACTCATTTATTGAATTCTATGAAGTTCTGTGCTTCAAGACTGTTGAATTTAATGTCCGCCATAAAACAAAAAATCCATTTCTTTATATCTCTTGAACTTCAGTGATGAAATATTTTCTAATTGACCTACATCAGCACAGGCGTGGATCCCCAACAATTCAGTGACTGAACTTTAAATAAATCTCTCTCGGTGTGTGTCATAAATGGTAGGCCTATAGCTGTTATCAAGGTGGAGTAAATCATCCTCAGTGACCCTTAATCCAGCATTTAACCTGCATTGTTCTTCTTAGGAGGAAGTCCTCGAAAGTAAATAATTGCTAGTTTTGTAGAGATTTACGACATTTTGTGAGGACAACATTTTTTCTAACTAAGTTTCCATGCTCCCTGGATGTTGCAGATTTCTTCCCATCTTCCCATACGTCCATGAAAAAGAGTCGTCATTCGAGACTCAGGGTGTGTGAAAGGTAGAAGTAGGGTCCAAATATTGGCAACAGCGTACTGATCATCTTGATAAATGAATTTTCTGCGATTTTACACAATTAATTACCTTGGGAGTGAATCAGTTTAACAAGGGCCCCTCAGGCCAGATGGGCGACCTAAGGGGCCTCCTGAGCTGAGTTGAGCTTGGGGCCCCCCTGAACAGTAGCATAGGTATCTAGGTTCAAAAGGACCTAAGAGCAAAAAAAAAAAAAAAAAAAAAAAAAAAAAAAAGCTGCGCTCGCTCGTCGGGGGCCCCCTCCCAGCCCTATTATTCATGAACAGAATTACACAAAAGTTACTCTGTGCGCAGAGAAATGAATATATACCCTTGAATTAAACGGACTTTAATGATTTAGGTTACAAGACATTAAATCAAGCTTTACATACAATCGTTTTTGACTGAACTTTTTACTATGAAAGCAAAGGTAAAAGAATGTACGAGCGCGAAATTGTGTCTTGAGTGCGAGGATGGGCAAAAACAAGATTGAGATCACTTCCATTGCAATAAATTGGTTAAAAACGTGTGCAGATATTCAGCTTTTTCAGTAAGGACCTAGGAAAATTATCTCAGAGAAGCTAAGTCCGTTGGATGCTGTATACATATTTTACATCTAAGCGTAGACACTTAAGAGTTACTGAAAAGAATAAACGGGACAATTAACTGTATCTACTACTGTATATTGTTTATGGGTAGTAGTAAATGCCAGCTGCTGAGTTTTAATTTGTTGCGTATTCCACTTCGGTATGGAAGGACCTATGGTTTAATGTGGAATTTGTAACACGTAGCGTTCGCACTGTACTTCACATAGGCCTACAAAAAGCAAGCTTCGACGGGGGAAAAGCTAAAGTGTTCGGACAAACTTCAGGGCTGGCCGAGAATCTTCAGTTTTCAAGCAGGCGCTTTAAAAACTAGCTACTAGACCGTGCTATTTACGCGTGTAACACAAAAACAATTAATAATCATCATTAGTGTACTCGTCAATAGAATAAAATGCAGCTGTCAAGTAGAAAAAAATATATTTCATTTTCTCTTTACTCTCATGTACTCAGCAACTAAACATCTGTTATTTGCTGGTGCAGTATTCAAACAGTGTACAACTAAATATTTAACTCATTTCTGTATCACATTCAACATTTTATAAAGATTGTTCCTAGTTTCGTAATTAAATTTTTTACTACTTTTGCTATTAGAAAAGTTCTTCATTATACGTTTTATGAGATAACTGTGAAGCTTCCTAACTGTTTCCGGAAGAGCTCTGGGCTAGTTTTCAAGCCGTTTCCAAATATTTTGCTAGATATTGCGTCCTTTATCCCTTCCACTGCTCTTTCCCTCAACGTTTCGCCAAAGGTCGAGGGTGATTTTCAAGAGTAGACCTGCTGCTGAAACTACTGGAGATCAAAATAATTTTTCAGTTTAAGCCAGTGGTTACCAATTAGTGATACGCGAAACGCCCGGGGAAATGAGAGGTTTCTTCAAGAAGTACGCGCGGTAATCTCTTGACTTAAGTAATCACTATGATAAATAATTTAAAAAATAGGCAGATATTACTATTGTCAAAATATATTTTAAGTCAAACCGTGTAATACTGTGGTTGTGCGGAGCAATCGATTGAGGTGAACGCAATTTATATATTTATCATTTCAGCTATGTGTTATGCGAGATTGAGCTCTTTCTTGAAGTGGTATTCGGGAAAAGATAATTGGAAACCACTTGTTTAAGCAGTTCCACTCCTTTCAAATTGGAAGATAAATTAATGGATGGGATAGGATTCTCCGAGCATCCCACGAAATAAAAATATGGAAAGTAACTGAAATAAGGGAAAATGTGAGATGAAAGAGTGGAACACTTCGTTAAGTGAAAATTAGACTTAGTACTTTCACTATCGATACTTATTGGAAGACTTTTATAACTTTCTTAGTTTATGGGCGTATCCAGCGAGGGGCAGGGGGGCAGCTTTCCTCCCCTAGAAAAAAAATCAAGTTGCCTTCAGTACCTTGGTATTGTCTCTGTTCAGTACGCTTCTACGAGTGAAGAATTGGCTCAGGAGCATTATGGGAGAGGAAAGAGTAACTGGATGATGCCTGATGAGTGTGAATCGAAATTTCGTGAAATTACACCGTGAGATATTGACAAATAAAGTTACTGAAACATTTTCTGAGAATCCGAGACGATTAATATTTACATAAAAAAAACTATAATTGAGTTACGATTTTAATTAACTACATAGTAGTCCTTGGATTACTATGTTAATCAATAATAAAAATAGTTTCCTCAATAAGTTTGAGTTTCATTTTGTAATAAATCGTCGTGTTTCAGTCCCCCCACCCCACTTCCTCGAAAAAATACGAATTGCTCCCGCTAGTTCAGGTCTTGCCCCCCCCCCCACCCTAGTTCTGATCCTGGATACGCCCTTGCGTTAGTTATCTATTTTTTCATCTTCTCCTTTCCTTACTTTTTTTTTTAAACTGGACCAAATATTTTTCTCAGAATCTCATTCTCAAATATCAATCATTTATTATCCATATTTTTCGTTCATCATAATATAATACCCCGCCTGACGGTAGTCTTGTATTTCTCAAGTCTTTATGTTTCTAACAATGACTATGAGTTCAACGTTTCCCTATTTCAAGTTTATATTTATTTCCTGACAGAATCTTCTTCATTAACTAGGCCATAAAAGTTTTGTCTAGTACAAACTTTGAACTCCTCGTTATTGGCTCTTAATCAGATCTTAGGCTGGCGTCATTTTAAAAATTCATTAAAGATCTCAAAATTTCTTTTAAAGGTATTCCCACTTCGCTATTTGAGTTAATAGTGATACATATCTTTGTGCTCGTGGGTAATATACTTACAGGATACTACTCGACTGACGCTGATTGGAATTTCACTACTGGTCATGCACTGATTTAGGCCTAATGTTACTTTCATTAACGAGCGAAATAACTTATGGGTGGGATCAACAACATTTTTCTTTGCAGAGTTAGAGAAAGAAAAGAAAAATATAGTGTGTATTAAATTTTCCATCTCACTTGAAAGTGATTTTGTCGCTGGGATATCATTATTTTACTGCGGTCATAGCCCGGTACGGAAGTAAGTATTACAGAGAAGCCACATGGTGTAGGAACGTGTGGACCTTCCTGTGGCAGGTTTCTTTGTCCGCGTGGCTGAAGCCTTGCTTGGGAGGGGAGTCTCAAGGTCAATAGGGAGATCTTCAGATACCAACCAGCTGCATGTAGAGTATCCGTTGCAGAGCGTTGCCCGAAGAGCGACTCTCTCTCTGAATCATAACTTTGTCCATGGTATTTACGGGAGTCTGTTCTTCTTTCATTGTTGCTACTTTCCAAACAATAATGTTAGTTCTGTGTTGTTCTTCCTTATCTACAGACAAATCATTATATTCTTTTTTTGGTAAAGGGTGCAAAGATTGGTGCATTTGTGCGTTCCACTTTCGCAAATTCCAGGATTTATAAACAATTCCGACAATTGCTTTCGTAAAACGTAAACTTGAAGTAAAGCAGTAAGATTATTGAAGAGCTTGTACTAGTTTTTGGCAAAGGTTAAAGTTACCTCATGACTGAGTGCACTGTGCTGTTACGTAAAATTGTTAACATCGATTTTTAAGAGAATGGTATAGTGTACTTTCATTGCTTAATACCTTCTGACCTCGCATACGGTAGAACGTGGGTTCGAATTAGGGCCGACGTTAGGAAAAAGGGGGGGGGCGATCATAGGCTCCAGGGGCCCCCGAGGCCAAGAATCCGTCCATTGTCTCCCGGCCAGTTGTAGAGCTAAAAAGGCCGGATTCCTTCACGTTCATTGTCCCACTCCTTTCTCTCTCCTCTAATGATCTCTACGTCGACAAGGCGTAAAGCCATAAGCAAAAAAAAGAGGAATAAATCAGTTAAATAATTTTATTGTGTAAAGGAATGTCATTCTCCGCTCATCAGGTGACGACATTCTCAAAGAATAAATTATTTATTTAGTGACCTGTTTATGAGACACCAATAACACAAGAAAAGCTGTTTTTTAAAATATAAATGGATTAATGTGCTGATGCCCTTGTCAACAAGCTCATATAATCTTCTGAATTCTAATCTCCATTATTCCCTAATATGATAATATCTATACGAATTTATTAATCAAACAGTGAAGATTAACGATACTTCGAAGAATAAAGCTACAGAGAAATAAATACGCCGATTCTCTTCTTTATGCCAATGACCATAGCTGACAATGAGAATGATCAATTTTCAGTACATCAATTGAATTTGACAGCAATAAATTTTAATACGTAAATTTCAATCAAGTAGTAAATAACAATTTCGTTTGAAGGAAAGGTACAAATCCAAAACAAAATAGTTCTGAATAACAAATTTTTTGAACAGCTTCGCAAGTTTAAATATTTGAATACCAAAGAACAAATTGGGAAGAAAAAGACATACATTTCAAGATATTAAATTACAATAGCGCACTGAGCGGTCTGGTGGCTCCGTGGTTAAGGTGTGTGACTGTCTGATCGAAAGGTACCCTGTTCGAATCCCTGTCTCAGCTGGGATTTTCATAGGCCCTTAACCATACCTTCACCTCTGCAACAGCTTGCTGTGTAATGTGAACTACGCCAGAACGCCTCCGTGGTTCGAATTCCACGTTAAACTGTAGGTCCCCTGTACCCGGTAGGATTGCCGGGTTAGGTTACAAATAATTCGTTTGGGAATTGTCACTATCGATTTAAACAAGACCAGAGAGCCTCCTACTTCATAGCCGTTACTGTCACGTTTTATCACTTTTTTTCAGATATTGAATAGACTGCTTTTCAGAGACCATGTTATGACATATTCAATGACGTATTCCGTTTAAAAGCGCGAGAATTAATGCAATTGATAAATTAATAGTTTCGGAATAGAAATCTGTTCTTGACTTGATTTTTTCTTAAAGTAGTATCTACCGAAAAAAGTAAAATGGTGATTACAAACTAACCAGCTTCAAATTCCGTAAGAAATTAGCAGTGCCCTGGTAATTTATTCGCAATTGCTTGATTAGATAGAATTGTTATTAAATAACGCTCATAACTCGGTTGTAGTTTGTATCGTCATTAAGTTGGAACTTCTTACGCTCTATTGAGTTAATGACGACATCAATATGAAACCAGCGATATTAAAAATTAACTAGGAAGAAGAATTTTTAAAAGGTAGAAAGCAAAATGTTAGGGTAGGAAATACAGTATCAAAAGAAGGGGAAGTAAAAATGGGAGTGCCACAGGGTAGAGTATTGGGAACATTACTATTCATTATTCTAATGAATGATTGTGTTGATGGTTTACTATCTGAAATTAGGTTTTTTTTGCAGATGACATAATGCTATATAAAAGGATCAAAACGGTAGAGGACCGTGAACAACTGCAGGGTAATCTGGAAAGGATATCTAGCTGATTTCGTAAACATGGGATGAAGATAAATGCAAAGAAGAGTCAGCTTGTTAGATACACAGATAAAAAAACTAAAGGTTGATTATGAGTAAAAAGGGAGAAAAGAATTGCTTGTTGAAGACTTGAAATGTAAGTATCTTGGCATATCATTTGATAACAAGCTCAACTGGGTATGACACAATGGACAGGTAATGGGAAAAGGTATGGCGGTATAGTATGCGACCCACATTTTGGGTACCAAATACAGGAGTTGCACAGGGTGCAAAGAAGAGCCGCTAGGTTTGTCTCTTGAAATTACCAGAGAACACAATCATTAATCGATATGAAAAAGAGCTGGAATTGGACTCACTGGAAGACTGGAGGAGGGCGAAGAGAGTCATTTAATTTAATTTAATTGCAATGGAGCACACGCTCCGGTGGCAATTTACCTACACACCCAACTTCCTCCTATCCTACACTCACCAACATTTGCCCTCTACAAATTTTAACTCTAAATTCTTTTAACGTTTTCGGTAGGTTATTCATCATTCCCCTTGGTAACTCATTCCAATCCCTGACACCCTTACCTAAAAAAGAAAATCTTCCCACACCCTTGTGCCTGAAATCGAGTGCCAGCTTATGATCATGGTCATCTTTTCCCTTCCATTAACGACTTTTCATACCTAATGCAATCTCTTTCCATGCCTCATCGCCAGTATACGCCCTGTACACTCCCATTGCCCTCCTCATCCTCCTCCTGTCTTGCAATGAATCCCATTCCAGCTCCTTTATCATATCTGTCACTGATTGCATTATGCGATAATTTCCAGAAACAAATCTAGCAGCCCTTCTTTGCACCTTCTCCAACTCCTGTATTTGATACTCAAAATGTGGGTCCCATACTACACTACCATATTCGAGCAATGGTCTTACCAAAGTTTTTTAACGCAATTCCTTTACTTCTCTCGTACATCCCCTCATCACTCTCTCCAACAAGTGCAGAATTTTGAAACCTTTTCCTACCACCTGTCCAATGTGTCCTGTCCAGTTAAGCTTGTTATCAAATGTAATACCAAGATATTTACATTTCAAGTCTTCAGCAAGCAATTCTTTCCCCACCTTATATTCATAATTAACCTTTTGTTTTTTATTTGTGTATCTAATTAGCTGACTCTTCTTTGCATTTATCTTCATCCCATGTTTACCAACCCAACTAGATATCCTGTCCAGATCACCCTGCAACTGTTTACAATCCTCAACCGTTTTGGTCCTTTTATACAGCATTATGTCATCTGCAAACAATCTCATTTCTGATAGTAAACAATCAACACAATTATTCATTAGAATAATGAATAGCAATGGTCCCAATACGCTACCCTCGGCACTCCTATTTTGACTTCCACTTCCTTTGATACCGCATTTCCCACCCTAACATTCTGTTTTCTACCTTTTAAAAATTCTTCTACCCAGCAAACCACTTTCTCATCCACTCCAATAGTTTTTACCTTATTTACTACCATTTTGTGGCTTACTCTGTCAAACGCCTTTGAAAGATCTAGTGCTACACTATCAATTTGGCCTCCCTTATCCATTTCAACAGAAATATCTTGCATATATCCGACCAACTGAGATTCGCATGAATATCCTTGCCTGAACCCATGTTGCCTACTTGAAAACCACTTACATTCCTCGCATACATTTCTGATGTGGTTGCATATCAATCTCTCTATTAATTTACCTACCACTGGAGTCAAACTAATTGGCCTGTAATTTTCGACTATATTTCTCACCCTTCCTTTATGTACCGGTACTAGTATCGCACTTTCCCAGTCTTGTGGTAAGCAGCAAGTATCCAGACTCAATTTAGGGAGTCGTATATTGGTGATGAAGCGTGGAAAGATATTGGAGTAAGAATTAAAAGTATATTTTTCTTCGAAATACGAAAATGCTCTTCATTAAAGAATTTCAACCACCGTAGCTCCCATGTCCACACAGCTATCGACATGCAACTACCAGAGTATACGATGGGAGACTTGAGACACACAAACACCAGTGGGCTGCGCTGGGTATTGATGGCTGCAGAATGAAATATAGGGACACACAAGTCTAATTTAACACACACACACACACACACACACACACATATATATATATATATATATATATATATATATGGTTAAATCCTGGTAACTTATGCTATATCACGCAAATTATGAAACTAAATCCATCGTGCCTTATGCTTAAACAAACCGTGTCAAATTTTCATTCTCGTCCAGGCTACATTTCAACCTAACAACAACCTTCATTAATATTGCCTTTCAAAAATTATAACTTCTTGCACATGCTCATTAATACATTCTCTGTATCACTATTGAAAATTGGAATTACTTACGCGCAACTGAAATAATGAGATCAGTAATATGGTGTCAGTGACAGCAAAATAAATTAAAAATAATTCTTAACCAATTTATGTGATACCGCTTAAGACTGGTTCTAAATTGGTTAAGATAAATACCAAGATGAGTCAGCTTCTTAGGTACACCCATATGAAACTAAAGATTGTTTATGATTATAGGGTGGGGTCAGAATTGCTTGTTGAAGGATTGAAATGTAAAAATCTTGGCATAACGTTTGATAACAAAATCAACAGGGCATGCCACATTGGGTAGGTGGTACGAAAAGGTTACAAAATTCTACATTTACTGGAGA
Organism: Vandiemenella viatica; assembly: GCA_031002005.1. Classification (NCBI taxonomy): domain Eukaryota; kingdom Metazoa; phylum Arthropoda; class Insecta; order Orthoptera; family Morabidae; genus Vandiemenella; species Vandiemenella viatica. The sequence goes on along the minus strand of JARYHS010000414.1, from coordinate 6,524 downwards.
GGGTGATGAGAGGATGTACAAGAGAAGTTAGGGAATTGGGTTTCAAAACTTGGATCAGATCATTGGTTGAATATGCTGGTGTAGTTTAAGACCCACATTTTGGGTATCAAATACAGGAGTTCGCGGGCATGCAAAGAAGAGCAACTAGATTTGTTTATGGAAATCATCGCAGGGCCCAAGTAACTGATATGATAAAGGAGATGGATTGGGAGTCATTGGAGGAAAGGATGGGGGTGAAGAGAGTGCTTTGAATGCACAAGTCATATATTTGTGATGGGGCTTGAAGGAATATTGGTCGAAGAATTAGGAATAGTGCATGGAAGGGGATAGATGACCATGATAACAAAGTGGCACTAGATTTCGTGCATAAGGGAGTGGGGAAATTTTCTTTTGTGTGTAAGGATATCAGAGATTGGAACAAATTACCACGTGAAGTGATGAATAATTTACCAAAATCGCTGGAGGTGTTTAAAATTAAAATTTGTAAATCGCAAAAGTAGATCAGTGGAGGAATTTAACTGTAAAATTATGTAATATAGTTAAAAAAATAAAAATGGGTAATTAGGTGACAGGGAATTACCATCGGAGAGTGTGCTCCGTCGAAATTAAATTATTATTATTAATATTTGATAATAATAATAATTAATGATAACAATAATCCACGTAAATTTCTATTTTAAATCAGAAATGATTGATCGAATCAACATATCGTCAAAATAAAACCAATATTCAAACAGGAAATTACTGCAGATGAGATAAAAATTTCTGGCCTTTAATTTGTGTTCTATAGGCTATATTATATTCTCAGAAAGGAAACAATTGTGAAAACCCATGCATATCGTTTTATGATATTACTGATGGCATAATGCTCTGCGGAAATTGCTGTAAATATTATCATTTGTGAATATTCTATTTACTATCATCGTTTTGTTCCAGACTCTATTGGCGAAACACTTAGTACATACTGCCATCTTTAATGATTGTTGTATGACGTGTTGAGTACTAATTCTAGCCTCCTCTGATTATCTTAAGATCGGACTGAAGTTTGAATCAGATATAACCCTGCATCAGACGTCAAATTGTCAACCAGTAAAACAATAATACACCCATCTACGAATCAAAAAGTAAGTTCCTCTTCCAAGTTATGGCCATTTATGGAATCACCAACACGTGGAAACACGGCTATGACAACATACAATGTAAGTTCACTTTTCCACAAGGTACCCAAGAAACTGAAAACATTTCTCGGAATGGTCAACCAACTTTTCGATTTCGGATGCATCGAAATCACCTCCAGCGCTATGCAATTACGCGGAACAGCTGCTTTCACATCCTCATCGTTGCATAATGCAATTAAAGAAAATCAAGGGGGAAAATTGAGCGCCGGTGTGATTTTGTTGCACGATAACGGAACACCTTATACCGCCCGACAAACGTCAGAACTGCTGCGGCGATTCAAGAGGGAGGTATGACAACATCCTCCGTACAGTCCAGACTTAGCGCCATGAAAAAGGAACTCGGTGGACGACCATTCCGGGTGGTTACTTAGCCCTGGAGGTGATTTCTACAAATCTGGAATCGATAAGTTGGAGAAATGTTTACAGTCTCTTGGGGACTATGTGGAAAAGTGAACTTACATTGTATGTTGTCACAGCCGTGTTGCCTATGTGTAAGTGGTTTCATAAATGGCGATAACTTGAAAGTGGAACTTACTTTTTGATTCTCCCTCGTACCACCTTCACGTTCAGAATCATTTACAGATTTGTTTGTTCTCAGCATCAAAGTGGAATATATATATACCGAGTTTTGGCCACGCATTTGGGAGTTGTCCGCCCATACAGCTTTCCGTTTTTCATAGTTTACCGAAATCAGTTCTGACGAATGCCGGGATGGGTCCTTCAAAGGCCTGAGCCGAATTCCTTTCCGTACCTAGCTCCCAGATCTTCCCATAGAGGAAGGAATATATGGAGACGAAATAACGCTAAATCTGTGAAACCTCATTTAAAAACTCATCTCCTACTGCGCATGGGCGGCGGCCGTAGGAATAACACCAAAACATTGGGCTGTTAGCACTGTGTCTGCTGCTGAGAATATTTCATTTTCTAATATTCTAAAGTTTCCTATAATGCCAAGTTGTGTTCCATACGGTTGCACAAACAGACAAGATAGGAAACAACCTGGAATAACGTTTCATAATTAAGTCACATTGTAATTATTGTTCTTGAAGTGTCTGATATGTAACTGCAACATTAGGCCTATCGTTATAAATTTATTCATTGCTCTCAACAGGATAATGTCGTTCTCAAATATTTGTTGGTGTAGTGTAGGCAATCAGCATATGTTACTACTTTGCACATAAAAGGCTAGCCTTATTGTAAGGCCGGCATTACACTGTAAAAGATCTTTGTCAAAGAACTTTGATAAAAGATATTTTATAAAATATTTTACAGTGTAATGGGGCATATTTTATAAAATGTAAGACGTTGGCATTACATTTTATAAAAGATTTCACCACCCTGCAAACGTAAACAAAGAAAATGGCGCAAGGGATCTTACCAAAGTTGGTTATGACTGCCGAATCCACGAAAATCTTTATTTCTGAGTATAAACAGAGGGAAATGTAAAGTCAGAACCATGTAGACTATAAGATTAGGAATAAAAGGTGAACACTTACGCAAAGTTAATTAGTGCTATAATAGAAGGCTGCACTGTCAAAGATGTAAAAAAGAAAATTAATGTGTTAAGAAACTAGTATTTGACAGGTTTCTGGAATAATAGCAGACGGAATTGCATACCAATGCGTGTGCTATATTGGAGAATGGTGTAGATCCACTACCAGCAATCGAGTACAACCCATTGCACATGCACCGTAAAAATAAACAGCCAATAGTATATATGGGGAAATAATTCTAATAGAGAAATTTATGAAAATATTGTGGTAAGAATTTATTGGACCTCTACTTCAGCATCGACCATATTTTTATAATTTGCCATGTCCTCACGTTTCAGCTCTTTCACCAAACTTTGATGAACTCCTATCATATCAAGTCTCGTAAACCACGGTCTAACCTAAATATGTTTACTTCTCTTCTTTATCTTCAATAAAATACATATTATGACAGCTGGACTATCTGTGTCTGCAAAAGTTTACAAGTTTACTTCATTCATTTCAAAGAATTATGACGAAAAATTTTATATAATATAATGGGACTGAAAAAATATCATAAAATATCTTTGATAAAATAAATATGATAAAATGTTTTATAAAAAATATTGGACAATGATCTTTTACAGTGTTATGCCGGCCTAAACAAGTGTTGGAAGTCTGATTTAAGCGGGTCAAGTTTACATGGTATTCTGCATTCTTTAGTCCAGTTAATTGTGATAATTTGTGCTGTGCGAACTGCGAAACATGATGAAGCAAACGTTGTTGTTACCCGAAATTTAGTTCGCGATGCCTTTCATGTGTTTAAATGTGTCTGCATAGTTTGATTTTGTAGCGACAATATTAATGGAAATGTGTGTAGGTTGAAATGCAACCTGTACCAGAAGGGACAACAATTATCAGTTGTAAGTAATTTCATAAGCACCATGTTAGTGACAAAACGTGTATCGCGTATCGCAATGTATACTACTCCCATTTAAGCTTTTGGAGACAGCATATCACGAGAACTAAACGAAATATCGAAAGTTTTTATTATTTACTTTCAATTTATCTCGTCGTGTTACATAAGAATCTATTATCAAATTTGAATTTGGGGATAGTTTTCTTCTGAAGTTCAACCAAAAACACCTCACTTTTGAGACAGTATATCTCGAGAACTAAGTGAGATTTCGAACATTTTTATTCTTTGTTTTCGATTTGTCTCGTTGTGTTACATAAGAACCTAACACCAAATTTGACCTTGGGGAAATATTTCTTCAAAATTTCAGACCAAAACACCTCACTTTTGAGACAGTATATCTCGAGAACTAAGCAGGATATCAAAAAAAAAAAAAAAAAAAAAAAAAAAAAAAAAAAAAAAAAAAAAAAAAAATCTTCATTTTTGGTCTGTCTCGTCGAGTTACATAATAATCCATCATCAAATTGTGGTATGATTCCCTTGAGGTTTTTGTGCCTATTCCCCGTGTTTCTACGGTCGACCAATATGGCGGCCTACCCACCCCACTTCTCCCTACCCGGTTTCACTCCAGTGCGTGGTGAAGGTCCCTTGCGTCGTCTGCATACGATGGTGAGTCAAATGAAAACCTTAAATTTGTAATAAAAATTCGAAATTTCGCGCCGTTATCCTGTTAGTTGGTAAGCGTGCTACAAGCAGCGTGCAGAATAGCCTGTAGGTGGCAGCATAGTGCAGATTCACAGATACCGTCACAGTATCAGTATAAAGATGGCTGCAACACTTGAGACTTGCACCAGGGAAGAACAGTGTTCTGTTATTCGGGTTTTGAGTAGTGAAGGTGTCAAACCTATTGAAATTCATCGAAGAATGAAGGTTCAGTACGGTGATGCATGTTTGTCACAGCAGCAAGTCTATGAATGGAGTAGGAAGTTCGTAAATGGTTTGACTTCAGTGGAAGATGCTCCTCGTCCAGATCAGGCACAACGAGTTGTAACTCCACAGAACATTGCAGCAGCTGAAGCTACAGTGATGGAAAACCGCCGAGTGACACTGAATGTCATTGCAGCATGTTTAAAGATTAGTCATGGTTCAGCACACCACATTGTGCATGATGTGCTCCAATTTCACGAAGTGTCTGCAAGATGGGTTCCACGGCAGCTGACTCCTGAAATGAGAGAACGAGTTGTTGATGCTAGTGAAGAATATCTTCGGCGCTTTGAACGAGAAGGTGATGGCTTCCTTGCAATAATCGTTACTGGGGACGAAACCTGGGTTCACTTCCACCAACCGGAAACGTAGAGAGCGAGCAAGGAATGGCGCCATTCCTCATCACCAAAACCAAAGACATTTCGATCAGAACAATCAGCAAGGAAGGTTATGCTGACTCTCTTTTGGGACGAAAAAGGTGTAGTTTTGGAGCATTACATGCCTAGAGGGACCACTGTCACCAGTGCATCATACACAGATCTCCTAAAAAATCATTTTCGGCCTGCAATCAAATCAAAGCAACATGGATTGCTGTCATCAGGTGTCCTTTTGCAACATGACAATGCAAGGCCCCACACTGCCCGTACAACAGTTGCAACAATCACAGACCTGCAATTTTAGTGTCTTCCTCATCCACCATACTCACCAGACCTTGCCCCAAGTGATTTTCATATGTTTGGACCACTCAAAGAAGCAATGGGAGGAAAGATGTTCCGTTCTGATGAAGAGGTACGCCACGCGGTGCATGAGTGGTTGCGGGGAATACCAAAAGAATTTTTTTCTAAAGGAATTTATGCACTTTGTAAGCACTGGAGGACTTGCATTGAGCGTGGGGGAGATTATTTTGAAAAGTGATATGGTTTTGTACCACTTCTGCACAATAAATAATATTTTTAAAAAATATTTAAGGTTTTCATTTGACTCACCTTCGTATATTCCTTCCTCCATGGCTCTTTCCCGCTTCTTACGACCTCGGCGTCTATGAGTCTTAAAGCCATAAGAAAAAAATGTACTGTGCATTCTTCACGAGGCCGTTTAGAAGTGCCGTGCAGCTACAGTTCCTGCCTTTCGAACCGGTCTAAAGTGTCCTGAAGTTTTCAGAATTTCTCACGCAGTTATAAAATACTCCGCCGCGTTTGGACAAAGCTTTAAAAATATCCAATTACCCTTAGTATTTCCGGGTAAACAGCTTTGGAACGGAAACCGTCATATCACCGCTTCTTTGATAGCTCTAACGGTATCCTGGTCACTATGTTTCAAAGCAGATATCAGAATGGTACATTTACTTCAATCAATTAAGTAGCGATCGGTGGTCTACTGAACAATGAATCTAGACTTGAATTTGTGTTTTCTGAAGAACTTAATATTCATTTTCAGATACGTATAATGATGAGAGAAAGTAACATCCACAACCCATTTCAGGCAAAACTAATAAGCAAAATAACACGATAACATTTAAAGTCAACCGCCAGTGCTTTTCAGAGCGATCTGATAGCTCAGCGGTTAAAATGAGTTGTTCGAATACCTGTGCAAACGAAAACCACGACACAGGCGAAATGCGCGGCTAATCGTAACTGTGGTTTATTTATTTATTTATTTTTCCTCAGGTCTTGAATAGACCATACAGTCAGCCTGGCGAAGTTACAAGGTAATAATATTAAGAGTATTTAAAAATATACAGATATATAGATACTCTAGCAGTTACCCGCGACTTCGTCCACTTGAAAGTGTGTTATGGTATAAAATTTTATGTTACTATTCAGGGTACAACAAGCAGAAAAAATTCTCAATTAGGGTTGAAAATATGGTCATCTTCTTCCTTGGCTTTTAATCTTCAATGAAAAGTGTACGTCAAAGCCGGGATGTAGGTAACAAAGATGTAACGCATGCCAAAAGATACGGTTACAAACATTACTC
>JARYHS010000410.1:0-33374 GCA_031002005.1 Vandiemenella viatica | reverse complement strand
GTTAACAATATAAGATTGAAGCTGAAATCCTTGTAAATTTTTGTTTCAAAGGTTTGCAATTACCAGTATCATAAAAACCAGCATAGAAGTTATTATTACTAATCAAAATAACGAACAGTAAGGCTACTTCTAACTTGTACTGAGCAAATCTAAGCGACTGCACAGTGTAATGGAAATTACAAATATTCACTACTTAGCATTGCAGAAATTTGAAATAAAAGCAATATTTAAATACGGAATAAAGAATGTTAGAAAGCGCTGTGATACATACCTTTCCTTCTTCACTTCCATTACTTGAAATTGGTTCTCTTTAATGTGAAAATAGATTTTCCCGGCGTATAAATGAGACATAGTCTTCATGCGTTTACTGCAGGATATTTTTTTAAAACGATGACAACATTTGGACAACGACCTCTGTTGTCTTCATCAGGTAAATGTGTCTTGCTATCGATAATCTGTAAGATACATTTACCTGATTAAGAGAACAGAGCACGTTCACGAATGTTGTCATCATTTAATGAAAATATCCGGCTGCAAACCCGTTAAGACTATGTTGATTCTCATTTGATAAGCACTGTGTGACATTCCTACTCTCGTTTTGAATACTTAGGTCAATATCCTTTTCTCATTTGATAAACACTGTGTAACATTCCTACTCTCGTTTTGAATACTTAGGTCAATATCCTTAGCTGCTATACTAATGTTGGGTTTTATTCTCCGTCTAGTATTTGTTAGCTGCACTAGACGGAGAATAAAACCCAACATTCCTACTCTCGCATCATTTTATTTTAAATAGCCTTTTGAACGTTGTCTACTTTTTACTTACTTAATGAACCACCCGTATATCATTACTCTAGATGGCATCTCGCTATAATTAGAATTATGCCACATTACATCTTTCTCTCTGTATCCTCTTACCAAACAAAATATTCTGCACCGTCTATTGTTCTTCTGACATGGGATCCTCAGTCGTTTTTTCTACCAATAGTATTTCCTTTACCTGAAAAGAAATTATCATACTCCACCTTTTCTTTGTCCCGTCTGCTAAGAGAGATTCAACCACTTGTTCACCAACATTAATTTCTTCAATTTTCACTACACTTCACATATATTCAAAACTTGCACTCAGTTTTTTCCTCAATATAATCATACATTTATTTACCATTCTTTTGCCGCTCCAACCAACGCCTTCAAAAATTCATCATCGCATCATTATTTATCTCGTCCATCCACTTTTTACACAATATAATCACTGTTATCGCATCTTATACGAACCGATTTTCTCCTTACTGCCGAGGATACTCGAAAAACAATACTGTTAAAATAGTTATTCATAGAAAATCATACATGAAATAAAAAAAATACGTTAATATTTTCATATACACCCACGTTGGTGTGATTCGACAATAGACTTTTTTATTTTTTTACTTATGGCTTTATGCCTCGTCGATGTCATTAGAGGGGGGATGGGATTGGGGACAAGGAACGGGAAAGAATTCGGCCATGGCCTTTTGGAAGAAGCATCCCGGTATTCATCTGGAGTGATTTGGGGAAACCATGGAAAACCTAAATCTGGATGCCCGGACGGGGATTCGAACCGGCGTCTTCCTGAATGCGACTCCAGAGCGTTAACCGCTCACGCACCAAGCTCGGTCGAAATTAGGTGATTCGCTTCAGAAATAATCTAACACTTACGCGGATAAGAAGGTTTTATATAGGTACTCTGATGTGTTTGGGTGTAAAGCAATCATCCGCTTCCTCCAAGACACCGAAATGAAGATTTGAAGCCCTTAACACGCTATAAGAAGGCAAGAACGAACATATGATAATGTTGAATGCTGGCTAAATGGTGTCAGACCAAAGGCTAAATAAATAAAATAAAAAATATGGTGTGTTATTTCCCCCTGAAAGAGGGTGACGACGGAACGAATACCTTTTGACGACACACGACGTCATATCGGCCATTAATAATTAAGCCGGAGGGTAGGGGGTGGGTATGGGCGCCGGCGTCTCGGCGCCGGCACACGTGTCATTAGCGTGATTGGCCGGCGGAAGGCGCGGGGTGGGGGAACCTCATAAGGAGATGGACGGTCCGTGCAGCTAGGCACCAACAGTTTCTGGGAATAATTTTCCAGAGTGCAGGGCGGTGGCTGACGGACAGACGTTCCGACTCGCACAGATGGTCTTACCGGTTAATGGATGGACGGGACGGGACGTTGTTCTGATGCGATAAGCGGGGCGGTTGCAGGTGAGAGCGGATGCGAGGAGCGACTGCCGGCGATCCGGCATCGGCGTATGCTGGAGGAGGGAGTGAATGACGTGTGGGTTTAATCGCACCTGCGGCTTCTCTCCTTCCACAGGAAGCGGAAATTTTCAGTGCACCGATGGAAGTAACCCTAATGGCTAACGTAACATTTGATAGTATACAAATTGCCATATGGAGAACTACCTGGTGTGGTGGTGATTTTAGCAGACCCTTAACCTGACCTTCACCTCTGACACCACTTGCAGAGTAATGATAAGCACAACAGATAGCTTCCGTGGTTCGGATCCCACGTTAAACTGTTGGTTCCCTCTACCCAGTAGAATTACAGAGTTAGGTTACGTATGGAGGAAAAGAAATGAGTACCGTACCTCAAATAGCACGGCAAGTATACTTCCTTCCGAAGGGTCCAATCAAGTTTCGGGTTGAATACTTATTCTTTGTGTGGAATTAGCTAAATATTGGGTAATAATGAAGACATTTTAGAATCCCGAGTGCTGTGCAGAAGGTGATACGAAATTTGAAATTTTTAACTATAGTATTATTAACACTCGTGACTAATAACTAACGGTTAGGACATATAAAAAAGTAACCTTCACTTCGCATCAAACGAAATATTTATTTATTATTTATTTATTTTCCACATACGACATAGCCCAGCACCTAGTATCTAAACAGGGCCCTTATTTCCAGTCTTATACATGTACATATATTTGTATCTTATATATATATAACGTATTACCATATAAACTGTGAATGCAAGAAAATTTTGATTCAATATCTATTACATCCACTGTTATTAAACAGAATGGGTACCACACCACTACTAAATCTACTACTACTGCTATTGTCCCTAATATTACTACTAACATGACTACTACTAGTACTAATACCATTACTACTTCTACTACTAATACTGCTATTACCACCACCAATTGTCACAGCCGCACTTCGGTCCACTAATGTTCATTTTTCTTGGTGTTGAGTGCGCTCGAAAGGTAGAGTCCCCTGGAACCGGCAGCAAAGTCAGCCGCCCAGGCCATCATAAGAAATAGCGGACGAACGCTTTTCGAAGATTCTTAGCGGCAATTTCCTTCCGCAAACATATGACGTATACTGGAATGATTGTTCCTTCTGCTGCCATGTTTCAGTAAGGAAGTTGATCTTGAACTTCAAGAACTCTCTAAAAGAAAATAAACTTTGTAGCTTCAGCACTCACTAGGCAGTCACTGGAAGCGAATGATGCTCTGTGTTTGATGGGTAAAATGGAACCCTTTGATCTCTTGCAATTCGTTTTAACCATATATGGCCTATAACTCTACTGCCTGTAACTTTTGAACCGAATCCAATAGATGTATCTCAGCTGAGCCGCTGCACCAATCATTGAGATTTTTGCGAGAATTGAATATTTCCCAGCGTACAGATGACAAATTTCTTCTCGGCTGTTCTGCTGGATCAGTTCTTCCATTTTCGATGTTACAACGCATATAGAATTTTCGTCACTGATATATTTCTTTTTTTTAGTTGCTTGGTGGATTGTAATCTTTCTAAGTCATTGCTCGGATAAACGATCCATATTGCCCTACATTCGAACTGAATTTAAAGAAAATGCCTTGCAACGATGAAAGACGCCCAGATCGATCACGAGTCTGCAACCTTAAGGTCAAACGGAGTGCAGCGGTAATTCCAACCCCCAGCACTAGTGGATGAAAAAGTTGTTTGGGTTGTTTGATGACCCTGCTGCTAAGCTATCACAACACGCTGTGCTAGAGACATTTTACTTGATCTTGTTCAAGAATTTTGAACTAATTTTTGCTGTGTGGGTTATCGACATTACAAAGTTGCTGTCAAACTAAAATTAATTACTAACTACGTCTTCCATTTCTTTTTTTATTTTCAGTATCGGCCCAGTTAACAGGCTTTATCAGCTTTCAGGGACAGACCCACGCAGTATATTGAGAAGTTGCCGCGAACAAAGAGAAGACTAAAGTAGAACTGGAAACCGCTCATCTACTACACGGTCATGCATCATCAGTCCAGAGACTCAAGTTCAGAAAAAGCTTTCTACGGGACGTAATTGGGTCACCTTAAAAGGTAAAAGTGCAGCTGTCGAAAACTAATGTCCCCGAGATTTCTGGATGATGATCTCTCCGGAGCGTTTGCTACCTGGTTATGCAATCATGTAGAGCACTGGAAAGTCCGGAGGTCCTTGAATCGATTGCAGACGGGAGTGAGCAAGTCCAAGGGAAATATGGCGAAATGAGGTTATGTTGACGTTACCAACATTAAGTGTAAATGTGGTTAGGACCAAACAATGAAACTTATGTTCCGGTGGCCATTATCCTGCAACGAAGATAATCTGTTTGGAACAACACTGAATGCACTTGATGCTATGAAGTATTGGCGAAATGGGTTTAAAGTTGTTAACTTCTGCAATTTTCAGCTGTGTATCTGATGTTTGAGATTCGAGAATAAATTAGTATCTGCCCTTGAAGATCACGAGATACTTGTACCTGTGTACAGGCGTCCTAGGTGCAAGCATTAGCATGGGATGACATGTGCCTTACCAGTGGTAGAACGGGAGTTTTCAGATCCGGAGCGTTTAGTCTGGTGGAGGAATATTCTGTTGCCATCTATCTGCGAAACCATGATCTGTCGGAAAGAGTATTTTGAAAGTGAAAACTTCTTATAGGCGCATTAGGCCCAATTTAAACAGAAGAGATGTGGCACGGACGTTAACAAATGGCGCAATTTACACAGAAGCGACGGGACAGCGGCGCGCCCCTTGGAGATCCGCGCCGGGTCTCATCGAAGTCTCGAGGGGCGCACTGACCTCCAAGCGGCGCGTTCTCTTGAATATCGATAGGCGCGAAAATTTTAGGTCTCCTGTACTTTTTAGCACTTCAGGGTTAGGTTAAGGCGGCTAAGACAGGTGCGCAATGCGCAGCCAATAGAAACCCTGTCATTACGGTCACACGGAATTATTACGAGGGTTGTTTCAAAAATAAGGTTCCCAAATTTTTTTTTATACACAAGGAATTTTATTCGAAAAAAAACGATTTCACCATTGGAAACGTTGATCTTTAAGCTATTTTTAGACATAGTCCCCATTTTTCTCTATGAATTTTTTCTGTCAAGTAATCCACTTTTGCATTACCACCTCAAAGAAGTCCGCCGCCAACCCGTTGAGAAACTTGGAAACTTCTTCTTCCAACTCCTCGTCCGTCTGGAATCGTAGACCGCCTAGGTGCTCCTTCAATTTCGGAAACAGGTGGAAATCACTGGGTGCCAAATCGGGGCTGTAAGGGGGGGTGTTCAATGACATCCCAGCCAAATTTGTCGATTAACTCCTTCGTTTGTTGCGACACGTGTGGACGAGCATTGTCGTGGTGCAGCCTTACGCCTTTGCTGAGTTTTCCCCTACGACGATTTTGGATTGCCCGTCTGAGCTTTTTCAAGGTCTCACAATAACCTGTGGAGTTTATGGTGGTCCCTCTAGGCATGAAATCAATGAGCAGTACACCACGTCGGTCCCAAAACACAGATGCCACGATTTTCCTTCCTACTGACAGCTGCTGCTTAAACTTCTTAGGTGGTGGCGATCCAGTGTGTTTCCATTGGCGCGATTGTTGTTTTGATTCAGGAGTAACGTAATGGCATCACGATTCATCCCCCGTAACAATGGAATCAAGGAAGTCTTTGTTATTCTCGTCGCATTCACTGCAGAACTTCCGAGCGCAGTCGACGCGCTGCTGTTTGTGGACTTCTGAAAGCATGTGCGGCACCCAGCGCGCGCACACCTTGTGGTAGCCCAGCTTTTCATTCAATATCCTGTCAATTGAAGCTTCAGAAGCCTCAGGAATTTGAGCAGCCAGTTGCCGGACAGTGATTCACTGATCTTCGAGCAGGATTTGCTCAACTTTCCCCACAACGTCGTCGGAGATCGACGGCCTCCCGATTCGTTGTTCGTCGTGGACGTTCGTACGGCCGTTGGCAAACTCCCTACACCATTTGCGGACGTGTTGAATGCTTATACACGTTTCCCCATACACTTCACTCAATTGCCGATGAATTTCTACAGGTGGTAACTTTCTTGTGTGCAAAAATCGGATGACCGCACGAATTTCACACCTGGCGGTGACGGCGATGACGGGCTCCATCGCTTTTGGCTGTCAGGCCGGTACTGACAGTTGTAAAGCCACGCAGGTTGGTGGAATCGGTGGTGGGGGATCCGGCGAACACGGTGGTGTTGCCAGATTTCGCATTGCACCATGCACGGTAATGGTGCAGAGTTGGGAACCTTACTTTTGAAACAACCCTCGTATAATGCTGTATATCTGTGGCTATAAGTATGACGTGTTGCACGTGTCACCAGTCACCAATGACTGCCAGTTGGTTTTTGTTTGTCAAAAGAGTATTTTATGAGGCAGATTTTGGGGACCATCCCATCATTCTACTTGAACAGTTTTGTGTAACTTCTTACAAAACTGTGAAGGCAACATTGTAACTTTGAAACATTAACTGCACTACCTACATCCAACTTTACAAATCTAAAAATGTGTTCCACTTCTGAGCTAAACTACCAAAGGCATTTTCAACTACACTTAAATTGTTAACCTTTCCTTCGTACCGATGAGCCTTTCCTGTTAATTTTCAGCTTCGTTATTTATGATTGTACCACATTGCCTATATCTTCAAATTATTGTTGATAGATTTGAAAATAAAGATGAAAACTTTCTTTTCAAGAATTTAACTCAGTCTACAGTTTTCAAAATTCCCTTAACTAATTTCAGGAATCTATTTTCTTTTTCGCCTTGAACTTTTCAAAGCGAGCAGCAGAAATAATTTTTCTTCGTCGGAGGAACTGGTGAACATGTTAATAAGAAGAGGCGCTGCAAAAAATGAATTACGCCTTCCTTCGTCCACAACTGCTCCAGCGATGGTCCGCCGTTTACTTGTCCATGTTCTGCTCAAACAACACAGCTTTCTGTTTGACGGGGCCTTTTATGCAACGAAAAGCACTTAAAACATTAGCTATTAGCTCTCAGCGGGAGAAATTAATTATGAGTCTCGTAAAGAGCCAAATACATCATCATACGTTGCTGAAGATAAGACTGAATATAGGAACTAGAGTAGGTTTAGTATAAGAAATGAAAAGATTGAACTGTTATCGAAAAAAATTTTAGCATTAGGAAAATCGCGGTAGGAAAATCTACCTTGATGCAAACCAATCGAATTTCAACTTGCAGACTGTGGCATTTTTTTAAATATAGCACCTATCGTCATGGAGAAGAGTACTGAATGCTGGACATCACTGTTGGAAAATGAGCTGCTTGTATTATTCCCGAAGGACTCCCCTAGTACCATAACTTAGAAGACAGGGCATCAGGCCATAATAACTTACATTTAACTGCTTCTGGTTATAAACCCATTTCATCGCCTTCCATCTGATCGGAGGTGAAACTATTCCCTGGGCACCAACTGCTCGCTAATTCGGTGTGACACTCGAGTGTAAGTTGACATGGCGAGTTCACATCGAGGACATCAGGCAAAGGATGAGTGCTCGGCTCCATGCTTTTTATCCGATACTTAACCGGGAAAGCTGATAGGCACCACATCTAAGAGTTGCTATTTACTGCTCCTTGATTAGGCCGATAATTGCTCTGTCTGGGCGTTTACTGCTAACTGCCACCTCCGAAAGTTGCAAGTGCTGCAGAACAAAGCATTAAAGTGGGAACTGCATTTGCCTGACCATTTCCCCACTGACGAAGACTCATCGAAAGACTTTGGCAACATGCCTTTAAATTGTAGTGCCGCACATCACTCTGCCAACCACTTCGACAGACTCGCCAGCCAGTAGTCGCAGCGGTAGCATCGCCAGCGACAACGCCAGCAGTTAGAGAGCCGCCGCCAGGCTATAAGAGGGGAGCGCGCCGCGCCAGACCTCACTCGCCGCCGTGCTGCGGTGGAGAGCGCATCGTGCGGAGCGATCCAGACCAGCGGAAGAAAAGAAGACGGACGTAGCAAGCTGAACACAGCCAACAACTGTTGGCTCTCACAAAGCAAATGTCGTCGTCATCCAAAAAAGCAAATTCTCGTCTGCCTTTCTGATAGTCAGATACTGTGAATTAGCCACAGTGGTAGGGACTTTTCCGAGGATCTGTCAGGGTATTACCACTCCACGGCCCACCCCCTGGGTGGAACCCCCGAGTGAGAGGTGTAGGGTTGCATTGTCCTGGATACCCAACGGTGACAACTAAGGGCCAGTGCAACATCCCCTGTCATTAGTTTGTGTAGGACAGGAAAAGCCATTTCAACAAGTGATTCTATAACCCAGACCGCCACGGAGTCCGCAAGGGCTTCCGAGGCCATGTCCTCCCAACAGCCCCAGCCTCCCGCCTCAAAGCGTCAGCGCTCTGGAGATGTGGGTTCGCTCGACATGGAAGCTGAGGAGATAGTTTCCGTGCCGAATGTGCCCACGGGGAATCGTTTTGAGCCCCTACAGGACCTCAACGATGCTGCACCAGACACGGGACATGACAGTCAAAGGCCCCAACAACCGCGTGAACCAAAGGTACCCCCGATAATTGTTTATGAAACTGCAGGTTACTTCAAAGTAGCCGAAGAACTGAGGAAAAAGCTAACGGGTCCACTGCACCTAGCTTACAAATCCTCTAGCATTAAGTACCAGGTGTACAACCACATCGACTAATCCGCGCTAATGGTTTACTTTAAAGAAAAGAAAGCCCAGTTTCATACATTTGACGTCAATGACCAAATGAAACCTCTTAAGGTAGTAATGAGGCAGCTGCCTTATCGACATGGACCCATCAGTCATGCGTGACGAGCTGGTAAGACTACACTACCCAGCAAAGAGCGTGTCACAACTGACCAGATTTGACAAAGAAACAAATGGGAGAGTACCCATGCCACTTTATATGATAACTTTGGACAACACAGAGGAAGGAAGAAAAATCTATGACCTAGATAGATTCCTTTACCTAAGGGTCAAAGTAGAGGTGTATAAGACACCAGAGGGACCCTCTCAATGCCACAGGTGTCAAAGATTTGGTCATGGGCAAAAGAACTGCAGGATAAATCCACGCTGCGTCAAGTGCTCCGGGGAACATCTAACAAAGACGTGTACTAAAACAAAAGATGAACCACCCAAGTGTTCTAATTGTCTGGGCCAGCATCCTGCGAGCTATCGTGGCTGCCCCCAGTACAAGAAAATTGTGCAAGCTAGGAATGCCAGACTCCAGCAACAGAAGCAGGAGAAGGAGAAGGCAAACCAAAACGAGACTCCGAACGTCTCTGACAGCCAGCAGTTCCCCTCCCTCCCTCCTAAGACAAACGCATGGACCAACCAGACAGACAAGAAACAGACTGACAATAACGAAAAGCGCGACAAGACTGACCGCAACCAGGACCAAAGCAAGCCAGACAGACAAACCAAAGCTGGAGGATTCGGCTCCGACTTTGCTGAGATAGTCTCTTTTCTAAAGGAATTTGACCTTCGAAAGATGATAAGCACGGTGAAAACCGTGCTCACCAAATTTCGTGAGGCCGACAGTATGCTAGCCAAGGGACTCATCCTAGTACAAGCCGCCAGCGAAGTTCTTCAGCGATGGCGAGACAGACTAAATCGACATTAAATATATTAGCATGGAATGCCAATGGCATTTCTAACAAGCAACTAGAGCTACTAAACTACCTCAACTAAAAAGACATTGACATTGCACTAATAGGGGAAACCCATCTCAATCCAGGAAATAACTTCAGGATGAGAAATTACATTGTGACTCGTACTGACAGACAGACGCAGGGGGGTGGCACTGCTGTCCTGATCAAAAACAGGCTGGTCCACAGAGACCTGCCTGACGCACAGACAGGTGACCTGGAGCACACGGCCGTCGAGATCATAGTAAACGGGGTACCTTTGCATCTAGTCGCAGTCTATAATCCACCACACAAGGAGCTCAAGGAGGAAAATGTGCAAGCACTGTTAGGTAGGAATGAAACAGTAATACTAGGTGGTGACTTGAATGCCAAGAGCCAGATCTGGCATAGTAGACTTACCAATCGGAATGGAAGGGGGCTACTTAGGGTGCTACACGCCGGCAGAAATGTCGAAGTGCTGGCGCCCGACGTACCAACCCACTTCCCGAGTGCGGCAGGGCGTCAACCGGACGTCCTGGATGTATTCGTTGTGAAAGGACTAAGATGGCAGAGGGAAGTATCAACCCAATGCGAGCTTAGTTCCGATCACAATCCGATTCTTCTGTCAGTCAGACTACTAGAGCACCAGCAACAGAGGACTTACAATAGATTCCAGACAAATTGGAACCATTACAAGGATGATGTCATGTTGCACCTTGCGGAGCTACCTACTCTAGGGACAACTGACGAAGTAGACGTAGCAGTTGCCAAACTTACATCTGTAATGCAAGAATGCATGAAGCAGGCAACTACAAAAACAGTTATGATCTGTGGAAAACCATCGATCCCAGATCACATCAAAAATCTTATCCTGCTTAAAAATAGAATCCGCAAGAGGTGGCAACGATGGCGCGACCCGGCTGACAGAAGGTGGTCAACCACCTAGTAGATGAAATCAGGGAGAATCTGAAAATACATCGACATCAAGACTGGCAAAGAAAACTCGCAGCAGTACAAAACAACAACAGAAAGATATGGGCACTTGCGAAGTCAGTCAGCAAGACAGCCGAACCTATTCGGCCTCTACGTGGACCGCGGGGGTTTGTGTACGACCCAGCTGGGAAGGCTCAGCTCCTTGCGGACACGCTAGAAACTCATTTCAAACCGAACGAAATAGCTGACGATGTAAGCGAATCTCACAAGGAACATGTTCTGAGTGTAGTAAACCGCTTGATCCACATCGGACCGCAGAATTATGTGCAAAAAACAAATGACGAGGAGGTGGAGTCTATCATACGAGGCCTTAAATCCAAAAAGGCATCGGGGTATGACAAGATCTCCGCCCTCCAAGTCAAAAATCTGCCTCCACAAGCAATTAGATTTATAACCTCGACCTTCAACGCCTGTCTGAACCTGAGCTACTTTCCAAAGGACTGGAAAATAGCCAAAGTTATAGCAATTCCAAAAGCAAACAAAAACAGGACAATGCCAGAAAGCTATAGGCCCATCTCGCTCTTGCCTATCATGGGCAAAATGCTTGAAGGAGTGATGTTGGACAGACTGAACAAATTCCTTGAGAGCAACAACATCATAATACCGCAGCAATTCGGGTTCAGAAAAGAGCACAGCACAGTGCAACAATGTACAAGGTTTGTGGAGCACATCTGCAAAGAAAAGCAGGCAGGAAGTGGTACTGCTGCGATATTCATAGACATAGAGAAAGCTTTTGACCGAGTGTGGCACGAAGGCCTACTCTTCAAGCTACATAAATACAATGTGCCAGACAATTTAATACATCTACTGCATTCCTACCTAACCAACAGAAAATTCTATGTATACCATGACAACGCAGATAGTACTCTCAAGGACATAGAAGCTGGCGTCCCTCAGGGAAGTAGGATTGGGCCTCCACTTTTTCTTATTTACGCCAACGACGGCCCTCATACAACAGAGAGTTACATGTCTCTGTACGCGGACGACACAAACATATTCGCGAGCAACAGGAACTTTAAAATATGCAATTGGAAAAGTCCAAAGACACCTGGACAAGATGACGCAATGGTGCAACCGATGGCGCATCAAAATAAATGAGACTAAATGCCAGCCTATCATCTTCTTCACAAAAATTAAAATTCCAGACATAAAGCTGCATATCAGGGATCTGGAATTAGACTGGGTGGACCAAGTAAAATACTTGGGGCTGCGACTAGACAGAAGGCTCACGTGGGGTAAACATGTAGCCGAAGTAAAAAACAGATCAAGAGCGAAACTAGCCGGCCTCTACCCCCTGCTGAGAGGCGACGGTCTATCCACGGAGACAAAACTCCTCCTTTACCGTGCGATAATCCAGCCTACGTTCCTGTACGGTTCGGAAATATGGAGCATGGCGGCCGACTGTCATGTAAACAAATTGCAAGCACTGGAAAACAGAGCGCTGCGCGTCATCTCGGATGCTCCGAGGTACGTCAGAAACCGGGAAATCAGGCGATCTCTCTGTTTTCCACCCCTAGGTGACACAATAAAGGCAAAATCAGAAATATTTTTCCAGAAATATTCTGCATCCAAACATAAATTAATTTCTGATATAGGTGACGAGTCAGACGAAATGCGCCAGGTCAAACGACCCAGGCTGACACTGACGAGGCAGTTTAAAACTTTTTAGACCACTCCTCCAAAACCCCAAGTCCACCGCTAGCTGTAAATAGGCCCCACACCGTAAATGTAGGCCCTGTATATATCTTATGACCCCCAATAGATTTAAGTAGGCCATCATAAGTCAAAACCCTCCATTAGCTTAGGTTGGCTTAAATGCTTATATCTAGGTTCCCATGTAAATATGTCAATGTATATAACCCCCCCCCCCTTAGTTTTAGTTAAAAAAATCACAAAAGTTCAAAAATCAAAAAACAGTAGATTTAGATGTTAGACTTAGAAATTAGACTTAGATATTTTTGTAACCCTGGCTAAAGAAAGGCAGACGGGCTTTGCCCAACCAGACGACAATTTCAACTTCAAAGACTAAGTCAGAAGTTAGTCCAAGAATCCCACAACAGGACAACAGGAAAAGGGAACCCCCTGGAACTGCAACTGCACTGCAGGAAATCTGCGCCAGATGACGCTGCTGCTGCTGCTCTGCCAATCCACTGGGGTCAGTTGTCTCGGCGAAAATAAACCTACCGATGATAAACACAGTAGGCCATTGGTGCTAATGGAGCACTAAACCATATTTCGCCATCAGGACAACCAACCTAAAGAGAAGAGAATTCAAGAGAAGGTTGAGGGAGGAAAAATCTCAGGAAACTCTCCAAAACACTAGCTTTAAGGCTGAGATTTGCAAAGATGCATTGCATGCAGTTTAGTACTGCAGACATGGTTTACCGCAGAATTATCTGATTTACAAAGAGATAACGCATTAAGTATAGATAATGTAAATATTCCAACCCAGCCACTTGGATATGTTATATACTTGCAGTAAAATAATTGAACTGCGAGAAGCATCTCACGTTTAACCCCAGACTACTTTATTGAACATTAATTTTTTAACTCTTATACTGTTTATTGCGTCGCACCAAAAAATAAAAAACAAAATGGCAGTTCTAATGACAGTTTCATTTTCTTGAGGCATGGTGATAAACTGGTTTATCCTCCAAGCGCAAGCAAATGGGTAGACAGAGTTGTAGTTTGCAAGTTCATTCTTTGATATCAGTTCTCAGAAAATATTAACTATTCTGAAATTACTGTTCTTTTCCATATAATTCACTTGTTCCGCAATAACTTGAATAATCAGTCCTTACACAAATTATCGGTTTAACAGAGGTTCCTATGACCAATCAAATACAGGGCGTTCGCCGGGAAACGCAACCCACTGTTAGCGCTACAAGGAAGAAACTGCTCCCGGCGAGCGAGCGCTCAGTTTCCGGCATTGTTCGACCGTCGGCCGCGGACTATTTCATAATAATTACGCTTCATAAACTTCAGAAACTTGTGTGCTAAGCATTTAAATGTGACGTAATTCATTAGCTTACATTATAAAAGATGCTGGAAGTGTTGACCCTCTTGTGTAATGCACATTTCACATCTTCTGAACATATTTCGAGACACACGCTGCCCTAACTGACTTAATGATTTTTTGGGTGACTGTTCTAGTCGAAAAGCGATATCGTCAATTTTCTCCTCTGTGAGAATACGGTTGACCGACAGTCTCTTTTTGTTAAAAAATGAACCCGTTTCTCTTACTTTTTTAACCAGACGCAGAATTGTTGATTTAGCTGGCAGTAAAGCGCCAGGAAATTCGCGACGAAATTTACTGGGACACTTTCTAAACGACTTCTTCTTCACATATGTATCGTAGAGAAATATTCTTTGTTGCAAACTGTAACGTACCATAATTTTACTCACACTCATACACGGTACAGATTAATAAGAGTATGAATCCCCAAACCAGCCAAACCGCAAAGAAAC
Organism: Vandiemenella viatica; assembly: GCA_031002005.1. Classification (NCBI taxonomy): domain Eukaryota; kingdom Metazoa; phylum Arthropoda; class Insecta; order Orthoptera; family Morabidae; genus Vandiemenella; species Vandiemenella viatica. The sequence continues at coordinate 18,991 of JARYHS010000410.1, read as the reverse complement.
GTTTATTCACAACACTGATTAATAAGAGACTGAAGTCACAAACTATCTACAATGCAAAGAAACCGTTCTTAACAATGTAAGGGTCACTGCACTGCACTGTTGGGGCAGCGGAGGTGTTAAACAGTGCGGTGATTCACGGTGCCGTGTGGCGGAATCTGCTGGCACTACTGACCGAGCAAGTTGCCGACGGCAACAGACTGGGAGGGTAGCGTTTTCCGGCGAACGCCCTGTATTACGTGCATTAATTCACGGAAAACCGCTAATTTTTGAATAAATATACTGCTCAATGAATTATTGAGAAACAACTCCCAGTTAGAGAAAATGAGAGAAGTCATCCGATCCACTATATCAATGGCTATTAAATAACCGCTAGCATTTAAGCCCATCTTGTCCCTTCACAATCATTATGATGATCCTTCAGTGTGTTGTAGTTAACCTGCTGGCTGATCTGTCTTTAACAGCGACCTCCACGCATGCTGCTTTCCTTGTACAGCCTCTAAAAGAATGACCTGTTTGAAGACAAACTAAATTAGCGTCGTCTAGCGATGTTTAAATAGCTATATCTGCCTTCATTATTAAGCTTATTGATCTCTTCGCTGACAGATTCACTCAACTGAGAATGGGAGTAATGGAAGGCCCCAAAACGTTGCCAGACAAAACTAAACCGAAGCCACTTGTAAACCGAAAAATTTCCTTCAGAGCTGTAGTCATAAACATTGGTCAGTTACATCTTTTTTTAAGTTTGTAGATATTTAATTTACCAGTTAAGTAAACCTACTATAGCAATTGTTGAGCTCAATGTTCCTCTCTCATTCACCTAAATTCCGTTCTTCCAAATACCAAGAAAAATTTTAATTAATCACGGGAAATACATGCAATGTATAAGATATTTGGGTTTTAACAGGATGAGAACTGTTACAGTCATGTAGCTGTTGGAGCTAAACCTTCTCTATTGAAGCGGGTACGGTATACCGCTGTACTGAATGATAATTAATATTTATTTTAATTTTACCAAACGCATATGAGTATTTATATTATGGATTGAAAAGGGTTCTCAAAATGATTTATAATCACTAATAAGAATGAAAAAAAGTCATAACCTGACCATATATTCTCTGAACGAAGGCCAACAGATATAAGGTGAATTTATATTTAATAATTATACACAATCAAAATTATTTACAAACAACACCTTTGCCCTACATAAATGGCCACTAAATTAAGCAATACAAAACGACAAAATATCCATTCAGATTTTCATATATAAAATAACAGTTTACAGTCTTCGGCAAGACACGTAATGAGACTATTTGATAGTTGCTAATGTCCGTTTCAATCACAGAAACTACTGAATCAAGTTAAAAAAAAATGCCACGGCTAATATCTCAGTTTATCTATCGGAGAGTGAGAACTCTTATCGTGCAGACTTCTCCGCTCAGAGCGTTATGTTGGGTAGAGTGCAAAAACAATATTACTAACTGCTGCAATGTTTGTCTTTTACCGTCTGTCCGGCATTGGCGAAGTCAGCAAACTCCGAACCCACACTGAATTTATTTGTCACCTTGTGACTCAAAATGCAGACACAACCGATCGCATGATATGCTGTCGGCTTTCTGGGTCGTTCTCGTGTGGAAGCACAAGAGTAGATCAACCAGAGTGACGACCAGAAAGACCCGAAAAGACCACGAAGAGCATCTCGCAGCACCTTTTAAATCCTCGGCATGCTCTTCTCCTCCTCCAGCCGATTTTCTCTGGTCCTATCGTCGATGTAGACGTTCCTGTCTCTCTCCTCATTGGCGGACATGAAACAAGATTATACAAAAAATAAGAACTGTTCTATATCCTAAAATACTATTGGCAAAACATTCGCCCCTCCAAGCATTCTCTGGTTCTACACATAAGTCCTATGACGGGGTTGGAGAATTTCTTCGGAAACTGTCGTTTTTCTTTCGTGTCCACTCGGTTTGACTATTTTCACGCAGTGAGCACTCACAGAATCTCTAATTTGGCGTGTCTTGACGTTATCACGTTTCTGCATTCGTCACGCGATATATATCTCACCCGTCAACGCTGTCCATGCCCCGAACTGGGGCCGACCCCATACTGAGCAGTGAAAGGTCGTAAATCTGCCTTTACAAACTGGCAAGTATTGTGTTTATTCTTTCTTCCTGCTTGAATGCAGAATTCGCAGAATAGTTGAATTCGCTGACCCCTGTCCCGCAGAGTGTCCTTCTAAGCCAGCGTAATGCGTGCATTGTTGTGTTGGCCAGAAACCGCACGTGAATATGGCTCTATGTCATACCACACTATATTCTTTTTTTTTTTAATTTTACTTGTGGCTTTACGCCTCGACGTTAAGGTCATTAGAGGCAGGATGGAATTGAGGACAAGGAATGGGAAGGAATTCAGCCATGGCCTTTTCAAGGAAGCTTCCAGGCATTCGCCTCTAGTGATTTGGGGAAACCATGGAAAACCCAGATCTGGATGTTCATACTGGGATTTGAACCGGCGTACTACCGAATGCGAGGCCACAACGTTAACCGTTCACCCACCACGCTCGGTCTCTATTTTGTTCCCCAATGCAAGTGCCACGTATCGTCTAAAATGAGTTAGTTTGTCTTCCATAATATTGTGATAAAATATAGATCATTCATAATCTAGAACATGCTTTTGCCTTCTCCTGAAAATGTCTAAAATTTGTTGAATCGATTAATTTTTCCCACTAATCACTATTACTTTAATGTTTGTTGCATCCAAGAAATAGAGTTCAAAATTATTGCCATACTATTGCAACAGTATTCCAGTCAATCCACGAACAGAATTACACTGAAATACACTGAAGTGCCAAAATTATGGAATAGGAAGATGCAGTGATCCAGACGGCGGAAGCACCGCAGAAGATACGTACAATTACACTGTGCAGTGGTGAGGTTTTCGTTTGTACTCTTATGAGTTGTGAGATAGGTTTTCTGACGAGATTATTGCTGCACGATGCTTTGAACGCGAAATGGTTGCCGACGCTAGACGCAAAAGCTATTCCATTTAGGAATGTTCCGTGAACACATGACTTTCGGCATTACATCCAGCCATGGACAACGCAGTGGCTCATACCGTGACCAGCACGTGTGTGTCGAGATGTCGTTATTAATGGATAGCCGTCAAAAAATAGCCTTGACTGACGTGTACATTCAGACCGCAGCGGAATTTGGAGATGGTGGTATATGACGGCAGAACAACTTCAGGAGAGCATTTGCTAACAAAACGGCACCGGCTGTAGCGCCTCTGCTGGGCTCCTGAACATATCAGTTGGATTCTAGATGGCTGGAAAAAGGTTGTGCTGTCACATGAGTCACGGTTCCAGCTGGTAAGAGCTAATAACAGATCCCACGAAGCAATGGGCCTAGGTTATCAGGAAGACACTGCACAGGCTGATAGCGATTCTGTACTGCTATATGAACTGTGTTTACATAGCATGGATTATACTTCTAAAGTAATGGAACTAATCAACGACTAGAAATGGTTAAGTCCAACTACTTTGTGCTTTGAAGGAACTGAGATATAACTCCAAGTCAGGACAAATGTACTCAAGTTTTTCGAAGACCATCACACAGTGAAAAGGTAATTCAACAAGATACCATGAATAAGTACAATGATTAAAACACGTAAAACGGTAAGAAGTTTCACGAGAACAATTTGAACCAAATTTGTTACAATAAGCCAGGTATTAGTTAGAAAGTAACTTTTCTATTCTCCAGACAAGATATGGACGGCATAAAAACTCTAACCGGCTACATAACTCTTTCATAATATATAGGCACTGACAAATCTAAAATAATTTATATACTAAAGTCTCAAAAATCGTGGGATACCTCCTAATATAGTGTTTTTTTTTTCTGTCATCAGTCTTTCGACTGGCTTGATGCAATCCTCCATCCCTTCCTATGTTAAGCCAACCTCTTCATCTCTACATATCCTTTACAATCCACATCCTCAATTATCTGCTTCATATATTCTAATCCTTGGCGGAGAAGTAGTACTTCGGTACGGCAAGGGATGCGCAAGAGGCAGCCCAGCACTCAGGGATTAATATGAGTGCATTCATCGTAGCGTCTGACTCAAGTTGAGCGGCTACACCCAGCGTCTGACCCAAAGTGGGCGGCTGTTCAAGAAATCGCCAATCCGTTCTGAAGCAAGCGTGGCGATTATGCTTCACCCCTTTAAGCAACTATGATGAGCGGCATTATTGGAAAACAATCCGGAGGTAAAACAGCCCCCCATTCGGTTCTCCGGGAGGGGGCTACATTAATGTCAGCAGTCAAAGTTCCTAAAGAGCAAACCAGATCATCAATAGAAAAACAGCAAAAAATTCATATATGCACTTACAACTGCAGGTCTCTTAAAGGAGAAGCCCGACTTACAGAGTTGGAAGACGCGCTCCAAAAAATCAAATGGAGTATAGTGGGCCTCAGTGAGGTTAGACGTCCAGAGGAAGAATGTATCGACCTAAAATCAGGCCACATCTTGTACCATTACGGAAACTCCTTGGGAAAGCTAAATGGAGTGGGCTTCCTGATAAACCGTAGTGTGAAAAATAAGGTTAAACTAATAGAAGGTATTTCAGATCGAGCAGCAAGAGTAGTGTTACAACTATCAAATCGCTACAAAATACAAATACTGCAGGTATATGCTCCAACATCCTCGCACTCAGACGATGAAGTAGAGTCTTTCTATGAATATATCACGACACTGCATGACAGAGGCAAAGACTGCCATTTCCAGATTATCATGAGAGACTTCAATGCTATTGTAGGCACCAGGAAACAAGGAGACACTGTGGTCGATAAGTTCGGAATACAAACTAGGAATGACAGAGGGGAATGACTTGTGCAGTTGCAGAGCACACAAAATGCACGTCATGAACACATTTATTAAAAAACATCAAAGTCGAAAGTGGACATGGAGAAGTCGAGATCATAAAACTAAAAATGAAATAGACAACATTCTGTCCAATAGCCGACATTTTGTTCAAGACGTCACTATTCTAAATCAATTCAACACCGGAAGTGATCACAGGCTGATCCGAGCGAAACTTAGTATCTGCATAAAACAGGAAAGGCGAAAGCTAATAAAAGGAACCAATAAAACATCAGTAAATATAATAAATCTCACTGAAAAGAAAGACATTTTCCAACGCACACTATCGGAGAAACTAGCTACCACCGCCAATGGAAATTTAGCTTCAACTATTAACACATTAGCCATAGAAATTGCAGGAACTGTTAAAACCACCAAATTAAGTAAAATTAGCAATGATACAAAAACTCTCCTAAATAAACGGAGGAATATGAAAATAAAACCTGAAAAAAACCTAATTGAATATGCTGAACTGTGCAAGACCATTAGAAAAGAAATAACAGCTGACATCAAGAAATATAACGAAAACCTGGTCAGATCAGTTATAGAGAACAAGAAGGCTATAAGAAAGCAAAACAAAGATTAATGATAGGAAAGAAACAATAATAGCTTTAGATGATGATAATGAGCGTATTACACACAAAACGGCAATATTGGTTCATATCAGGAACTTCTATCAGTCCTTATACAGCAAGCAAGATGAAAATCCTTTAATGACATCAAGCCCAGACTCACCAATTCCTGAAGTCCTCCCATATGAAGTTAGAAGGGCAGTGAACGAAATGAAAAAAGGATCAGCTAGTGGTTATGACGGACTGTCTATTAACGTACTCCAATTGACTGGAGAAGAAACCTACAGACACCTAGCTAAGAAATATCCCATCCAGCTGGAACAAAGCAATGATTGTGTTTGCTACACAAAAGGGCAGTCGTTACAATATTAAAAACTACCGCCCCATCAGCCTCCTTCCTATCCATATACAAAGTGTTTACAAAGGTCATCAATAACCGCAATCAGTTCCACCTTGGACACAGCGCAACCAATTGAACAGGCTGGCTTTAGGTCAGGATTCAGCACAGTAGATCACATTCAAGTCATCCACGAAGTAATAAGTCGACCAAATTAATACCAGATGCCCCTCTGTTTGGCCTTTATCAATTTTGAAAAAGCTTTGATTCAGTCCATCACTCAGCAATCATGCAAGCCCTTTAGAACAAGGAGTGAATCCCGGCTATATCGACTTACTGTACAACATCTACACCACATGGCTGAAGTCACCAAAGAGTACCCAGTAGAAAGAGGGGTAAAACAAGGAGACCCTATATCCCCCAAAGCTATTCACATCAGTCCTAGAGGTGGCAATGTCAAAAATCCAATGGCAAAACCGAGGTTTGAGAATAAATGGAAGAAGTCTCAACAACTTAAGATTCGCTGATGATACAGTTTTACTCTCAAACAGTCTGGAAGAGCTCAAAGAAACTGATAAATGAACTAGAGGCAGCGTGCAGTGAAGTAAGGCTTAAAATAAATATATGCACAAACTCAAAATCATGCAAAACAAATGGGCAGAAAAGATAAAGGAAAAGGCAGACATGAAAGATTCTGGTATGAGGTCCGTAGATCAGCTACATCTATCTTGGCCAAACTGGATCCATATGAAATGATGACTCAAAGCCTGAGATCTACAGAGCGGATAAAGCTGGGCTTGAGAAGCATACGGAAGAACATTCATAAGTTTTTAAATCGAACATGCCAGTACATCTAAGAAAAAGGTATGTTGAAACAATGTGTATTACGGTCCTCACATATGCCTGCCCAGACTGACCCCTAAATAGCCACACGAAGCAAAAACTGAGAACTTCCCAGCGAAATATGGAAAGAGCAATGCTAGGGTTTACAAGAAGAGACAGGAAATGGCCGTGCACATCCGTTCAATAACTAAAGTAACAGACATCTTAAAAAGAGTCATGACCCAAAAATGGCAATGGGCCGGTCATGTTGCTCACAAAAAGAGATGAAAGATGGACTACGATAGTGCTGGACTGGATACCGAGAAACCTGAAAAGAGTAAGAGGAAGACCCCCGGATCGCTGGGATAAGGATATACGTCGAGTTACAGGCGTGAACTGGAAGAGGGTGGCTCAGGATCGATCGGCCTGGAAAGAACTACAGCAAAACTATGTAGAATTAAATTCTAATATATAACTCATCAGGCTTAAAGAGGCTACATCCTGAAAAAAGGATCGATATAGCTGCAATAATAATAATAATATTATAATCTCTGTCTTCCCCTACAGTTCTTAACTTCGACTATTCCGTCCACCAGCAAATTAACCAATCCAACATGTCTCAAAATATGACCTACCAGCCTGTCTCTTCTTCTTGTAAGCTTCTTCCACAAACTTCTTTCCTCACCCATCATTTCTAAAATTCGTTCATTTCTTACTTTGTCTGTTCACCTAATTTTCAGCATTCTTCTGTAGCACCACATTTCAAATATTTCAATTTTCCTTCTTTCCGGTATTCCTAAAGTCCATGTTTCTCTACCGTAAAGTGCTGTGCTCCACACATTGAGTTTTAAAAATTTTCTAATTCCAAGATCAATATTTGAAACTAAAAGGTTTCTCTTTTTCATGAAGGCTCTTTTTTTTTTAGTGCTAGTTCTGCTTTTATCATCGGTGTTGTGCTGAAATAAAATTTGAATTTCAATAACTTCCAAAGAAGAAAAGGAAAGAAGTAAAACTAAACACATTAGTTAAACATAGTAATCTGATTCTACAGTGAAAATCTGAGGTTTATAAAGTAATTAGAGTAGAAAGCGATTTCACGTTAGGGGTAGGTAAGGGGGTAGGCGTCGGTAGTGCCTTAGAATTTTGATGATCATCAGTCAGTGAGTGAGTGAGTGACAAAGTCGCTGAAGTTTGCATCCGAATAACATATGAACTAAGTACAGTAATAAAATAAAATTTATAACGTTTGCTAAGATTGCTGATATCTATTCATAACAGAGACATGTAGCATGAATACAACGAAGAAATTGAGATTCAAGAATGGCCCGAATCGCTTCGCCAAATTCACGGACAATTTACCAAATCGAATGCCCCATTCGCCTAGAGTAATCATTCCGTCTTTAAAGTCTGTTAATTCACGTTGTACGGCCATAATGAGATTAGAAATGATGTCACAATCCTCATAGAGTTCTCGTACAAATGATAGTCCTGATATTGTACGAAACATTTATATGTTTCTTCAGTGGTGCTACCGACATTTGGATATTTTTATCTTCCTATCACATGACTTATGACAAATAAGTGTAGTATTAACACTAATTAACCAGTAGTGACCTTTCTTTTACTAATGAAAATGGAAAGATGCTGATATACTATTTTGGGGGGCATAATGTGTATGTACATGTTCTTGGTGACAATATCAGACCCTACAAATAATTTTTCTTTTATTATTTTTTCTTTAATTAATTATGTGTGGTTATGAGCCTAATTGTATTGATGTATGTAAATTAATCTGTGTATCATAGGATTTCCACAAGCCTAGTATAGGGTTTGGGGTAAACATAAGTTTAGTAAGGTGATCTAGTGTTAAGTTGATATTATTGTTCCGTATCTTCTAATTGCTGGGATATCCTCAAGCTAAAGCTCTAGGTCCAGCAGCCTGTTGAGTTGTAGACTATTCAGCAGCGGCTTTGCCACGTTGCCCAGGGTGTACACGAGAAGGATAGCCTACTTTTGCACCCCTACACGACAACCTCCTGGATTCACCCTTCCTAGGAAAACCTGGAAGGCACTGAACCGAGTGAGAACAGGCCACGGTAGATGCAATTACTGGTTGTACAAGTGGAGAATGACAGAGATTCCTTCTTGTGACTGCGGTAACTACGAGCAAACCATTCACCACATCGCCATGGAATGCCCTCTCAGGAGATTCAGCGGTACATTGCATCAGATTCACGAAGCAACAACTGAAGCAATTGGATGGTTGCAATCGTTAGACATCAGTCTGTAGTATTAGTTATATTTATTGTAAGTTAATGTAGTTACTGTTTTTGTATTTCTTCTGCCATACGAAATAAATAAATCTAGTGTTAAGAATTGTGGCGGTCGACTGCTAGAAAACAAATGAGATTAGGATGTCTAGGTGCGCACGAGAGACAGAAGGTCTGTAGTATGGAAAGTCTGGAAGTTTAATTTTTGCGTTAATTGTTAGGGAGCGTCAATAAACTACGTAGCTCCATTCTGGCCTTCTGTAACTTCCCTCCACCCATTTCCCCTCCCCTCTCTCCCACCCAGCCAGATGTGGCTTTCGTCTCTATTTACCCCCTCCCTCCTTGTGTGTGGTATGTAGTTTTTTCCCTGTTCATTCCAGAAGACATTTTTTATTATTTTGTCTTGTTAGACTATTGTAAACTACATACGGAGTATTACTTAAATGATGAAATAAATATTCTCATGCTGTTGTGTGTTCTGTACCTTATTTTAACTTTAACAAATAATATGAATGAAATGCTACGTGGCTTGGCTTCGGTGTATCTTTCTATTCATTCCCTACTCCTCGACCATGCTACGTAGTTTGATGTACGCTCCCTTACTGCAAGAAAAGCTGTAAATAATATTTAAATGTTGATACTTGGTAACAGGTACAGTGCAAAATAAATCGAGTGATTCATCTGGAAACAGTGATTATAATTTCTTCATAACAATTGTTCCCATCATTTGCCGCATCTAAATTACTTAACATCATTTTAACCTAAAAACTACATGAAGAGTAGCTTAAATGGGGTCGTGATTGAATAGGCCTTCTCGTCGATAACACGCTGTATTTCCTATGGTGTGGAAATACTGTTAAACTATCTAATTCTTCGAGAGCTGAATTGGTAATTGAGGTCCGCTAGTTAACCACTGTAGTTAAGAAAAGCTCATATGTTCCACACCTCATCCTCTGTAGAGCCCTCGCTAGTTTGTGGCACGTTGTGAGCAGAGGTGAGTGACGTAACAGACAGATCTCGCCCCTCGTTGACCAGCTGATAGCCCGTCGCGGTGACTGATGTCTCGCGAGCCCTCCAGCCGGCGATAATTGGCTGATTTATTGATTGGCCGGTCGGCTGACGTGCTGACGGTCCTCGTGACTGATTAATGTTGCGATTGACTGGGCTGATACCTAATTGACTTTCCGACGGCCGTCACTGTCCCGCTAAGATATGGGACAAACGCGGCCGCGCTCTTTCGTCGACCTGTCAGCTGAGCGCCAAATGGGAATGGGCCGAGGTGCTACACCCAAACCTCGTTGGCGCAGCGTTTATGTACAGAGCTCGTAAACAAGCTAAGTTTATATTTTGATTCTCGTTAAACCAGCAATGGCGTTAAGTAGCAAAACGTATAAGTTAATGAATAATGTCTCTTTGGCTGTTTCATATGCTAAACCAGTAATTTTTAAATCGAGAGATTATATGAGCGACTGGGGGAACGCCAGTTATACAGACAGCGTACGTCGCTACTGACAAATTTTTAAAAAGCATCACAACAGAAGATGTTTTTAACATTAGAATAAAAGAATGAACAAGATTATTAACTGTAATTGAAAGTACTTAGAGCAAAAGAAAGTTTTTTTTAAATAAAAAAAGTTAATAAACAAATAGTAAAAAAATCATCATTTCTGATTACTTTTGGTTGCCTCCTCTCCCCCTCTCCCCCCCCCCCATTTCACATATTTGCACCTAGCTTTATGAGGTTCGCCATATGTAGTTCATGTACATCTACCTCTATATTTTGTAATTCACAAATATTGTGGGTGGCAGAGGGTGCTAAGCACCAATCCTGATTTTTTTTTTTTTTTTTGGCACTTGGTTACAAGACCATACAGCCAGCACAAAGTTACATAATTATTACATTGTACACTAAAGCTGATGAGTTTCATATAACACCATCTTCAAAACAATTTATAAATATACATCTAGAGATCATTTTTTTTTTTTTAAACACTTTGAAGTTATAACAAAATAGTATATTATAGACAATAAAAGTTTTTTTTTTTTACCATAAAGCCATTTAACAGTTTAACAAAGGTTCTTACATCCATTTACGTAACTTATCTATTTACACTTTTCCTTATCTCTATTAAGTTAAATTATTACAATCTTATTGAGTCTAGGATACTGTTAATTTTGCCATGCTGGTTATTGTGCTTGCGCGGATATGGGGTTGTGCTGTGGTTTGGGCTTTGGGTTTGAAGTATAGTCATTTCCTGTTTTAACTTCCAGGGTTGGCTAGAATTCTATCCCTCCATCTTTTAAGTATCTGGCAAGGATATTAAGTACTACTCTGTTGTTGCTGGAAAGAAGGAGGGTTACGTTTGTCGGCAGGGGGAAGCCATTCTTGGAAAGATCTATCATCATTTGGTCCTGAAGTTGTTGGTACTTATTGCATGAAAATATTGTGTGATTGATGTCTCCTATTGCCTGGTCTGAGCAGTCGCAATATGGGGAATCTCTCAACCCTATTCTATGTAGGTGGCTGGGGAAGTTACCGTGGTTAAAGCGGGCTCTTGATATCGTGGTGATTAATCGTCTGCTACTGTTCCAGTTGTAAAACCAAGGTTTTGGAGATATGATCGGTTGAATGATTGCATAATATGAGGCTTTGATTTTTGAGGAGATCGTCCATTCCTCTTGCCATTTTTCCTTGGCTCTTACTTTGATGCTATGTGTTATATCCGAGATCGGGAGTTGCATGTCGATTACCTCTCCTTCATGGATAGCTTGTTTTGCCAGGGCGTCCACCCGTTCGTTATGCTCGATGCCGCAGTGAGATGGGATCCACATCAGAGTCGTCGTAATGCCAAGTTCCCTGTTCCGTTTTAACTGTTGAAGAATTTCCAATACAATAGTTTGAGTATGGCTATTCCACGTAGTATTTTGTAAGCTCTTTAGTACGCTGAGGGAGTCCGACAGGATGACGACTTTGTCCATGAAGGTACTTTGACTATATCTGATGGCTTCCAGCAGGGCTTTTGCTTCAGCTGTGTAGATGGATGCCTCTTCGGGTAGCGAAAATTGAGACGATTTACCTGTGTTGGGACAGAAGTATGCCGCTCCTACTCTATTATTTCCAGTGGTTTTCGATCCGTCTGTGAATATTTTAAGAGTGCTATTGTCTGATTTTGATAGGAATCTGGATACCTTGTGGACCAAATTTCCGGATTTGTCTTCCTCCCAGAGGATTGTATGGACTCTTTCTAGCCGAAGCTCGAAAGGTTCTTGAAAGATCGGTAGCATGTTATACGAGGATAATTTGTCTTTGTATTTTAGCCAAAATTTGTAGGCATTTAATAGGGGAAGACGAGCTCGACTTTTCCCTCTATTTGCTATTGTTGATAGTCTCTCGAGACGTTCATGAATTGGGTGGTTATTGAGTGATAGTCTTTCAGTTAAAAACTTTTCAGATAGGTATGCTCGTCGAATGTGGAGCGGAGGTTCGCCTGATTCAACTAGTAATGCATTTGTGGGAGTGGACCGAACGGCTCCTAAGCAGGCTCTTAGGCAGCGTGATTGTAGCCTCTCCAGTTTGTTCAGGGCATCTTTTCTAGCGTTTTGATAAAACATGCTGCCGTAGTCGATTAGTGGTCTGATCAGAGATCGATATATGAGGAGTAAGCTTTGGGGGTGGGCGCCCCACCAGACACCTGATACCGTTTTTATTATGTTGAGGCGGGAGATGGCTTTTGTTATCAGTTGATCTATGTGTTGGGCCCAGTTGAGGCGGTGATCCAGTATCATCCCGAGGAATCGGCCTTGTCTTTTCAAAGCTAGACTATATGGCCCCAACTGTAGGTTGCTGGAGTTGTAGAGGATTTTCCTTTTGGAGAAGAAGACCACTGATGACTTTGCGCTTGATAGATCTAGTCCGTTGTTATGTAGCCAAATAGTAAGGGCTGAGATAGCTTCGCTCAAAAGAGTGAGGACTTCATCCTGAGTATCGCTAATGGCGTAGATCACCACGTCGTCTGCGAATTGTAAAGAAATGATTCTGGTCGGAAGATGGGAATTAATGTCCATTGAGTATATCAAGTATAGAAGCGGGCTTAATATAGCTCCCTGAGGCAGTCCTTGGATGACTATGCGTAGGACCTAGTTTGTTCTTCTTCGATCTGACGTATATTATTCTCTCTGACAGGAGGGAGAAAAGTCCTGCCACAAATTTCTTCGGGATTCCTAGCATTTGCAATTTGTGCATGAGGATGGATATGTTAACATTGTCGTATGCGGATTGTATGTCTAGGAAGATCGCTCCGAGGTATTGTTTATTAAGAAATGTGAGGTTGATGTCTGAGGTCAATATAGCAAGGTTGTCTGTTGTGTTTTTCCCTTTTCTGAATCCGGTTTGGGAGTTAGGTATCAAGTTCTTCGTTTCCACCCACCATTCTAATCTATTTTTTATTAGTCGTTCTAGCGTTTTTCCTACGCAGGACATAAGAGATATGGGTCTGTATGAAGTTGCTGCCAGGGGGTCTTTGTTTTGTTTTAGCACAGGAATTATGACTTGCGTTCTCCATTCTAGTGGAATTGGTTCATTCATCCAAATCCGGTTGAAAGTATTTAGAAGTAGCTGCAGGCCAGATTGGGGCATGTTTGATATCATCGAATAGTGGATACCATCTATCCCAGGGGAGGTGTCAGATGATCGCTTGAGGACTTGATGTAGTTTCTTTCATGTCGAACGGCCTGCACAGAAAGTGGTCGGAAGGCTCGTCAGGGGTTAATCTGAAGTTTGGTTCTTCCCTCGGTACTGTCGCAGGGGCGATTCTGTCCAAGATCTCTTCCAAAATCGATGCGTTGATAGCAGGGGCGCCCGTGTTGAATTTATTATTCTTGAGGCTTCTCACTGTGGCCCAGATAGAGGAAACGTTTGAGTTCTTTCCCATGGTTTCGCAGTAACTGATCCAGCTTAGGCGTTTTTGGTTTTTTTAGAAATCTTTTTGGTCCTGGCATTGGTCTGTAGGAATGCTATGTAGTGGTGCAGATCAGAATTCTTTCTGTATGCGGATAGTGCGAGACGTCTTTGGGCCACTGCTTTGGAGCATAATGGATTCCACCATAAAGGTGGACGGTTTTTCCTAGTGTTGTCAAAATTTTTCCGACGAATTGCTATTTCAGCTGCTTCTGAAATTATATTTTCCAGATTTCTGTAAATTTCGGTGCCCGTGGAGTATTCATTGGTTTGGCTTATTTTTTCCTCCATTAGTCTCCTGTAATGGGTCCAGTCCGCTCTATTTATGTTCCATTGGATAGTTGGGTGGCTTGCGATATCCTTCGTGTATGAGCAGCCAATTGTTAATAAAATAGGGAAATGGTCTGATCCCATTGGGTCTCTCTGAACTTCCCAGTTAGAAATAGAGGCCAGGTTAGGTGAACATAAGGTTAAGTCCACAGCCGAAGGAAATTTACCTGGTTTGCGGAGCATGGTAGGGTTACCGTCGTTTACGATTATCAGGTTGTAATCTTCCGCCATATCGGTAATTATCGTACCACGTGGGTCGTTGTAATGGCACCCCCAACTCTTATTGTGTGCGTTGAAGTCTCCGGCCAGAATCAATGGTGGGTTTATTTGTCCGTTCAGTTTTGACCAATCGTTTGGTCTAATTACTGAGCTAGGGCTGCAGTAAATAGACACTATAGTGAATGATAATTGGTTGGCTCGGACCCGTACAGACACTGCTTGGAAAGGTAAATTATCCGTGTTGAGTTGGACTGGGTCGTGAGGCACGGTGTTGTGTACCATTATGGCCACTCCTCCTTTTCCGTCTGCTCTATCATTTCTGTAGAGGGTGTATGAGTTGAACGTGATTTTTGTGTTTGGTTTAAACCATGTTTCAGATAACACCGCTATATCTATTCTGCTACGTATTAATTCTGTAATAAGGCTCTCTCTATTTGACCATACCGACCTCCCATTCCATTGAAGTATGTTTAGCTGCTGAGAGGTTAAAGAATTGCTTGTGTTGCTGTCCATAGTTGGGTGGTTTAGGTTCCGTTGTTGGTTAGTATTTCCTGTAGTTGATTGCCGATGGAATCTGGCCACTTCGATCATGGAAGTGATAAAAAACAGAAGATTTTCAATTAGTGGAGAGGATTTGCTAGTTGGAGTAGTAGTTACTGTACTCCCTAGAGTTTGAGTTGAATCTAAAGTTGGAGAATGGGTTGTTGGTTCCCGGAGGTTATTGATTATCGGGTTTATTGGGCCATCACTCCTCCAGAAAAGATGACTGGGGATATTGACTCTGTTTCCCGCTGCTTTGGGAGGGACCGGGTTTGCTTTTGTCCGTCGGCGTGAGATAGTGTTTCGGATATTATCATGAATATGGGATTGGTATACTTGGCCGCTGTTACCGTCGTGCGCTATAGAGGAAGTGGGAAGGGCAGTTGGCGGTGGCGGTTGGCTGGGTACTGCAAGAGTAGGAGCTTCCTTTAGGAATTGATTGCCTATTTCGACAGGATGCGGGGTGGGTGCTGCTATGTTAGCAAATGATCGTGGATTCATCACGGGTGGAAACCAGAAATGAGTACTGTTATTTACCATTTTTTGCTTTCTCTCCACTCGCTGTTTATATTCTGGGCACACCCGGTCTGTAGATAGGTGGTTTCCTTGGCAATAAATACAGTGTGGCTGGACATCTGCCGTACAGTTTTTTAAGATATGGGGCCCTGCGCATCTGCTACATCGGGGTTGGCTTTTGCATTGGGTTTGGGTATGATTATATCTAAGGCACTGGTAGCACTGGATGACAGGTGGTACATACGGTTGCACTTCGCATCGCATTCCGAACAGGTAGACAAATTTGGGAAGTGTTTGTGACTGGAAAGTTAGCATGCACACTGGAAAAGGGCGGATCTGGCTACCATTTTCAACTATGGCTTTTTTTGTGAATCTCCTAACCTTTAAAACTGGGAAGGGAGAGGCTATTTCGCTTAGGATTTCATCTGGGGATAAAGTGGTATCAATATTCCGAATTACTCCCTGCTTCCTGGTCATATAAAAAGGGATGTATGCGTCTAAAAGGTTGTCCTTAAGTATCTTCAGATCAACTATTGAGTTAGCGGAGGCACTGGAGTATGTTTCAATCCTAATTCTGTTGCGACCGGTAGATGTAATATTAATAATTTCTGATCTAAGTTGGTTGTTAAGTTGAAAAAGTATTTTCCCTACTGCAATGGGGTGGAGTCTGCCTAAATTATTATTCCTGCTTTCCACTATCACCAAGTAGGGCCCATTGTCTGCAGGTGAATACCTATTGCTTTGATTGTTTTGAATTAAAAGGTTATTAGGACTAGCTTGGTTACTAGTTGAAGCCGGCTGTGGCTGAGATGTTAGTACTGGGGTTGAGCTTGAATCGTAAGTGGGTGTACTTTCCGTAGTTGGTGGAACTATTACAACACTAGGCTGCGTCATTGCTTCTAAAGTTTCTACATGTTGCACTTTTAAGTCAAATTGCTTCGCTCGTTTACTCACTGGATTTGGCTGGTTGATTTCCTGCGGAGAGCGTGAACGTGGGCGAGTGTGGAGTCGCCCTTTTGGAGTCTGTCGAAATTGTTGAAGAGCAGTTGGAACTTCCAACTGGTCGAGTTGCATCTCTTCGGTGGCTGAGTGCGGGTGGAGTTCAGGGTATGCTGGTTCTTGTCCGTGTTACGGTAGATGAGCTGCTGGAAATTGGCTGTTGTCTTGAGGTGAGAGAGGGGCTTGGAGTTCTTCGTTGACCCAGGCTGTCTCTTCCGCTGCATTCTCCATTCTGTAATACGAATGTAACGCCGCGCCCACTGACTGACTGATTGAAGGTGAATGTTCGGAGTTTTCTGCCATAGTGTTCCGAGACTAAGTCTCTGGAACACTATGGTGCTGGCGAGCGTAATATTAAGATTTCTTTGTACTGTTTACTTGCTACTTCTATAGCGCTTCTAATAAACAGGCGGTAGAAACACTGATGCACTGTAAACGAAACGTGGAGACCGACTTAACCCGTATGAGGAAGTTGTCTCCTCGGCTGCTCGAGTGGAACTGAATCCTGATTCTGAGCATTCCAATCCCGAACAGAACGAGGAAAGAAAGAATACATAAAAGCATCAGTACGATATCTTATTTCTCTAATCTTATCCCTCCTGTCATTGTGACCTAAATAGGTTGGCGGCAGAAGTATTTCATTGCACTTGTAAATTAAAGAATTTTGCATATTCTCCAATAAATTCAAACGAAAAAGACGTCGTCTTTCTGCCAAACAATCCCAGCCCAATCTATGTATCAATTCTGTGACACTTTCGTAAGGACTGTAACTAGCAGTCAGGAATCGAACGGCTCTGCTCTGTACTTTCTCTAAGGTGTCAATCAAACCCTTGCGATACGGATTCCAAACTCCATAACAGTAATTAAATTGAGGACGCTTTAGTGTTTCGTATGATATTTCCTTTGTGTGAGCATTACAACTTCTCAAAATACGACCTATGAATCATAATCTAGAATTAGCTTCGCCTACGATGTAAGTTATGTGCATGTCCCATTTCATTTTTCTTTGTGTTATGACGCCCAAATACTTCAGGGAATTAACCGTGTCAACAACTGAATTGTTAACTTTTTACTCGTTAACAAACGGAATCTTTTTGTTACTTATTTGCGTTGCAGCACATCGTACGACAATTAACAGCTCGTTCCGCAGATATCTGACAGAGTTTATTTATTCAAGAACCGCCATAACATAGATTACACAACCAGTGATAAACATTTTATAATTCTGGCATAAATAGTAGGATGCAGCACATAAGACACATATTTTAGCTCTGATATTCTGACAGGAGATATTTCTCAAAAGGAGGCCCAGTGAATAGTCATCGAAGAGGTTCCGGGAAGCGATCGCGTGTGTGTAAAATTGTACGCCGTCTCTGCAGGACAAAAGGATCGCTAGTTCCGCACGGGTGCAGTTGGTGGCGCGAATCCATGACGGGGCAAATTGTTCCTGCGCCACAATAACGGATAAGCGAACATCAAACGCCAGCAGCGCTCCCTAAATACTCGAGCTTTTGTGATTTCATCCGGTTAGTAAACTGCGAACGCGAGCAACATATCGAACGCTGCAGCTGTGGCGATTAATTAGCAAAAATTGCTCGTTGGAGCGTCAAAGTGGGGGGACTCGACGACGGAGAGGGAAATCTGTCAAAAAAGAGAAAACTCGAGTGGAGCGCGCTGAAAATTCGCAAGCACGAGCGTGTTTGGTCCTCTCTTTTGCCCTTACAAGCAGCTTACGTGTGGCGTTTTCGAAATTACCTCCAAATGGAAAGGAACTGATTCTTGGTTGTAAACAGACTGCGAATACTTTTAACGATGGCTCTTCAGAAGATTTGGGAACAGGTATGGTTCTTACCAAGCGCGTAGGCTTTATGAAAGACCAGTGGAGGACCACGTATTCAGAGAGATCATGTTTGCAAGTGATAAATTCAACCTCTCATGGCACCAGGTGTGTTCTAGCAAAGGTGATCTGAGCAGTTCAAAGGTTTTGATTCCAAGCATGGTGGTTGAGTATTACGAGGGTGGCCCAGAAACTAATGCACCAAATTTTTTTCTTCAATAATTATTTAATGAGCACAATGAAACTTATACTCAAGAAAGAATGATGTTTCTTCTACACTCCCTATTTTTCCACGTAATCTCCTTCCCTTTCTATGGCCTTCCTCCAGCGAGATACAAGAGTCTGTATGCCCTGGTGGTACCACTCCTTGTTCTGTTAACAAAGCCACTTCTTCACTGTGCGAATCACCTCTTCGTTATCCTCAAAATGATATTCTTCAATGGCCCAAACAAGTGAAAGTCTGAGGGAGCTAGGTCAGGGCTGTAGGGTGGATGGGGTAACATTGTCCAATCCTGTTTGGTGATGTGTTCCAACGTCATCAAACTTCACAGGCGTGCGTTATCATGGTGAAGCAAACAATCACCAGGGTTGTTTTGGCGTCCAAGTCGCTGGAAGCGCTTCTTGAATTTGGTTAATGTGTTCGCCTATGTCTCAGAATTAATGGTGGTGCCTCTCTCA
>JARYHS010000408.1:0-20321 GCA_031002005.1 Vandiemenella viatica | reverse complement strand
TTAGCAAAACACACGGCATTGCTCGAAGTAAATTTTTGAAATTTATAAATGTAATTTTCAGATACTCAGCGCAAATCAAAATATACATTTTTAGTTTCACAATTTTTTAACGAGATCAACGTCCTTGGGCCACTTAGGTACTTATTTGCTCTTTGAATGTTAGTAAATTTTTTGGATGTTTAGTCGCTTCCATCATATTTTGACGTTTTGAGTTTCCATTAATTAAAACTATATTAATTTTTATTCGCAAGTCCTGAAATTAGTAATTTTAAGAGATGCTGGGTAAACGAAATTCAAATCTTTCAATGAAATGTAAGAAAACTACGGCTGTGAAAAAAGCCAAAACCCAGGAACAAATCCTCTAGCAGAGCTGCACAGCAGTCACAAGTTGGGCGACAACACCAAAATGAACACTTGGTGTCTGGAAGATCACACCGGGAAAATCGCGAGCTCGGTGCTAAGAGCAAGCGGATTGGCAATCGATCTCAAAAGCTTTTGAAACACCGAAGCAAACAAAAAGACGGCAATAACAATACGCCACATATTTGGCATTGCAACGAGTTGCTGAAACACCTGAACAAACGCGAGCTCATTTCTAATGTTTTCCCGAGGATTCAACTAAATATTATCAATGACGAAAACTGGTTATGTGAGAGGACAATACTTGCCCCGAAAAATGATTCTGGAGCAAATATATATATATATATTAGAGGAAATAGTCGGGGAAGTGACAACACACTCTTCCATCGATACAGTAATGTTAACTGACGATGCTGCTACCTACCCCGTCGAGTTTTCAAATTCCTTCGAGTTATCTGGGCTATCGTCCCATAAACTCGAGCTTAAGGTTGGCACTCGAGTTCTCCTGATGCGTAATCTCGACCCGCCCCTCCCCTCAAGGTATTGCAATGGCACCAGATTACACATCACAGAACTAGGAAGAAACATGTGAAGGCGACAATTCTTACCGGTGCATCTAAAGGGGAAGCCGTTATAATTCCGCGTATCCCAATTATTCCCAGTAATATTCCCTTTGAATTCAAAACATTACAGTTCCCATTAAAAATTTCATTTTCAATGACAATTAATAAATCGCAAGGTCAAACGTTGAAATTGGTGGGAATACACTTGGATACTCACTGCTTTTCCTTTGGTCAACTATATGTTGCCTGCTCGCGGGTATCGAGTGCAAAAAATTTACATGTTTTTCAGAAAATAACAAGTCCTACAATATATATACCGATGTATTAAACTGAAAATACTACTAACATACAGAATATTTTTATTGTTTTAAAAGTTTGATGAAGTTGTTTGGAACAAATACATTTTTGTTATTTTATTGCAGTATTTATTACTACTATCACCAATAAAAATAGCTCTAAAATTAATTGTATGGTCGTATTGACCTGGTGGCAAGGCTTCATTACGTCTACGCAATCAGCCCCTTTCGTAGCCGCTTAACCTAACGCAGTAATCCTACTGGGCATAGAGGACCTACAGTTCAACGTGAAATCAGAACCACGTGAGCATTCTGGCGCACTTCACATCACACAACAACCTGTGCCAGAGGTGAAGTCGAGCTAAGGACCTATGAAAATCCTCTGTGAGACTGGGATTCAAGCTGGGGACTTTTCCATGTCCAGTTGGACGCCCTAACCACTGAGCGACCAACCTCTCAACAAAATCTTATATTACAACACTCTTCCACGCGGACGAAGTCGCGGGTAACTGCTAGTAAGATATAAATTGTGTTAGTCAACAGCTAGCAATGCATTACCAGCATTTCAACTGATGGACAACTGATTACTCTGGGTCTTAATACAAATTAAAACCAAGGAGTCAGGTTGTGGTTGCGACCCAACCTACTGTAGCCCCATGTTTCACACCATAATACTATTAATTAGTCAACTGTGATTGAGACTGTTTACCAGTGGCAACTTACTCCACATCTACTTACAATTCATGCTCTTTTTTTACTTTAATATCCTCTACAGTTGAAGTGCATTACTGATAATTACCTCCCTAGCTAAATCATTCAAGTTTCAGACTCCTCTATCTACAAAGGAAATCTACCCTAATCCCTTATAAGTGAAATTAAGTGCTATTTTGTCATTGTAATCTGCCCCTTCCATATGGCTGCTCCTAAATTTTCACCAAAATGTAGGAGTAGTCACCAACAGTATATGCCTTATGCATGCTTGACAGTTTCTTCATCTGCCTTCTATCCTCCCACCAAGTTCTTTTATCATCTCATTTAGCAAGTACATCCTATGGCAACTCCCCATATTTAGCTGTCCTCCTTTGTATCATGACAGTCATGTAACTAACTTCGGCGTGTGCACACCTCCCGAACCACATGACTCATTCTCTTTAACATGAAGGTTTGAGATCGAAATATTGTGTATATTTGTGTGTTCGTGATATATGTTGTTCTTCCGTCGCTGCCTTCGACTTTGGTGAGTGATGAGTCATTTACCCTTTCCTTGTAATTTCTGGTACATTCTAGAAGATTCTGAAGAGTTTTTAGAATATTTTGGTCAAAATATGAAAATGCCCTAGGTCAATAACATTCAAACCATCATATGTCTCACACCCCCACAGCTATGACATGCAACCATCATAGTTCACGATGGGAGACTTGTGGCTACTATGGCACAAAAACCAGTGCTCTGTACTACGTAGTTGTGGCTGCAAAGTGAAATACAGTGACACATATGTCTATTTTTATATTATCAACCACCATATCCCCCACAGCTACCGACATGCAAACACCATAGTGTATGATGGAAGAGACTATGCAACTACCACATACAAACACCAGTGGTCTGCATTATGTAGTTGTGGTTGCAGAGAAATATAGGAACACACAAGTGAGTATACATATATATTTCCTTGTAACAGACTTCTGCATCATTAGGGTGCTATAAAATCTTTTCCCAATACAGATGGATGACACCTGATGAAGATTGCAAAAGCTAGCCATCAAAATATCATGTTTTTACAACAAAATCCAGCAGTACAACTGAAGTTTTTATTGAAAATGCTGAACAAAAGATAAATGCAATGTTACTTTGTTGGTATCTCTTGATCCTCAGCAAATAACAACTGTAGCTTGAAGTACCACAAAAATGGATCTGACACAACCTCTACACCCTTCTCGCTTCTTTATCTCATTTCTATTTTGCACATTTCTTTACAAATTCTCTAAATTTCAGTTTTAAAAAAACTTCACATTCAGATCTGTAAAATGTGAAAAATAGTTTGGATAATCCTTTCTTTTCATTTTCCTTTAACATGCAATTTTATAAAATCAGTTAGGACATCTTTCCCTGCAAACCAAAAGTCCATTTTAGCAGTAAAAGCATCGGTCCTAGATTGTTCATTAGTAGCGACTGAGGGATATAGCCTGTCGCTGGCTGATAACTATGGACTGTGCCTACAAACTGGAAGTATTTATGATGTGGTCAGTCCCACGAATCCAAAACTGTCATTTATCCCACCAGTGTATATCCCATTAATGTGCCATGCCATCTTAGTTTACTACCAAGTGATAGCCTCAAATATTTATATGACTTCAACAAGTAATTCCCCTTCACTGTATAATCAGTATAATCTGTTGTGCTTTATGGAGACGAAGAGGAACGAATATGGACACAGCCTTCTGGGCAACCATCCTATTATTTGACAGTTATTTCAGAAAAACATGGAAAGCCGAAACTTGGATCCTCGCAACTACCAGAATTGATAGTTACATCCAGCAGGATATTTATGTTTTTATATATTTTACCCAGTAATCATTAATTACTTACGCATCCAAATCCCCAGCTATCTTGCAGAATATATTCAGCCTATTTTTACTCCAGCCATTCCAGACTGCACTTCAGAGACACTAGAGACTAGCAGCAGTGTATCTCATTTTCAAAACACCAGAGACTGGTGATTACAGCGTAGGCAATGAAGAAAGAAGAAAACAAAAAATAAATAGTTGTGTGGAGAATGCAGCCTAGACCCCAATAAAATGTAACCGTAGCACACGATATTGTGAAAGCCATATTATACTGCCTATCTGTCGCTATTACCGCATTACAACCTAAACAGAGTTTTGATTATTCCTTTGGTCATGGCTGCCTAGATAGCGAATGAGTACAGTATCGTCTCTGGAGTACTATCTGGAACATCTGGTGTAAAAATAGACTAGACACATGCTACAAGATAGCCAAATCCCCTATAGTTGTGTACAATGCTCTCTCAAAGTAAACCTATCTTACAATATTATACCAAAATCTGTTCAAACTCAAAAACGATATTATGAATGGCATATTGATAGTGGTTCCCAATTGGTGGTACACAACTCCTAGAGGTAAGCATGATTGGTTAAAATAATCACTAATATATTTTTTTTTTAAATTACACAAACATCACTATTGCCAAATGGTTTTTGGACATTTGTTAATTGATTGTGGCATCTGTTATTGAATCAAAATTTAATAAATTTAGAAAAACACATATTTTTAATCATAATTTTAACTATACGCTATATGAGCTATTTCTTGAAGAGGTACATACATTCCATCAAATAAAGTGTCACAGTAGCTTATTAAACCATAGAAGGCAACCTTCAGTTCCGGGTCTACTGAAGATTCCACTATAACAACATTAATTAATAACATCATAATACTGCTGCAGTGAATCACAAGACGTATTATTGTCACACAGTAATTCCATTGTAATACAGCCTGGACCATTATATTAAAGAAGATATTAAGTTGTAATACAACCTGGACGAGCATGACACCTTTGAACATACTTCGGAAAGTATTTTAAGCAGTGTCTTGCGTTTGACGCCACTTCCTTGAGGAATCGCGACCTCCAGAAATCCCCTAAAATCTACATATTTCAGTAATGCTAACTGCTGACAAAATTCTTCTGGGTATTCTTCCAGACAAGTTCTTCTGTCCACAACGTTTTGGCAGCAACCTCCACTGTCTTCATCAGATGAGATGTCGTAGCATAGCTACCACAGCGACGAGACAGCACAGACTGTCGTTGCAGCGGTAGCTTCGCTACAACATCTCACCTGATGAAGGAAGAGGTTGTTGGCGAAACATTGCAGACAGAAGAACTTATCCGGCAGAATACCCAAGAAGAATTTTTGTCAGACATACGCTGGGAAAAACTTACTCTCACAATGCTAACTGCTATTCATGAATCAAAGGCAGCACTAGAAATGTAGGCCAAGTTCCATTTTACAACACTGAGAGGTTTATAGAAATTGCTTCAAAACCAACTGTTACTGCTGTTTCAAACAAATTTTCCAACAACTGTAATTTGACCAACTGATTCAATGAGAGTTATGGAATATGCTAATCTCTCTTGACTTTTGTTGCTTTCAGATCACATTCACGCTTATACTTGAAGATTCTACAACGACAATTTGATATTTTTTTTTTTTTTTTTTATCTTGCTCAGTTCTCAAGATATTGTATTTTAAAAGTGAGGTGGTTAGGTTGTGATGTGACCTGGACCAGAAAAAAATTCACCATAGCCACAAGGAACCACACACTTAACATTCACAATGGGTGTTGTTTTCTTTCTAGTGGTAGTGGTTAGTTCGAAAATGGACCAGAAGAAAAATGTTGCTAAAGACAGCAGGAACTATTACCTATAATTTTTGACAGTCAATATCTCTAGAAGTGAGGTAAATATAAAAAAATATTCATTCTTCACTTTCAATTTGTCTCTAGAGTTAAATAAGAATCCATTACCAAATTGCAGCATAACAGTGCGGGTCTACTGGAGATCGCGATTCCGCTACAACAACATATAGTAATATCGTTGGAATACTGATGTAGTCAGTCGTAAGACGTATTATTTTCAAGCAGTAATTCCGTTGTAATACAGCCTGGACCATTATTTTCAAGCACAAATTAGGTTGTAATGCAGCCTGGACCAGTATGAAACCGTTAAATGTAGTTAGGGAAGAATTTATAGTGGAGTCTTGCGTTTGACCACTGCAGTATTATGATGACAACTCCTGGCGGAATCGCGATCTCCAGTAATCCCAACAGTGCTGCCTTTTCATTTTCAAACACAATTCTTGAAATGCTTGCAGATTAAATAAGTATGGTATGTAGGAACATAAAATCCAGCCATTTAACGAAACATTTGGCTATATCCAAAGGAAGGCAATAACTCTGACTAAAAAATATCTTTTAGTTCTCTACATGTTACAGCTTTCCTTTTCTCACAAAACGCAAGATAATGTAAGCTGGTTAAGTGAACCATTGCAGTCACCATTTCTTTAAAATATATTTTATACAAAACCTAATGGTACAAGAATTTAATGCATAAAAAGTTATTTACACATCAACAAATCACTCAAACACTGCATAAACAACAGAAAAGCATCATAAAAAATGCCTGAAACTTTATAATCTATATGGGTAAGATATGTTAAACTGTAAACGTTTAATTTATGACACATTGTTGAAATCTCTGAAGCTCATGCCATATCACAAATTAACCTCAACTAATCATAAAATGTTTACCACTGCCATATGGAAAACTCACTACTGCAATCGAAAAATTTGAACTGACTGTCACGATGCTACACTTCATCAGTTTTGCAAAAAGTTTGACATTTCTCTCCCACATGCTAGATCCAGAGTAAAGTGTATATATATATATATATAACAGCTAGGCCTACATAATAATTTACACTGCATAAAAGTTTTGATCAACCACTTTAACAAATGTGGCAAACAAAGGGAAAAGAGCTAGAACCAAACAATGACTTTGGCAATATAGCTATCATGAAAGCAAAGAAAACAATGTAATGCTATAGGATAGCACATCAGTTATTTTCATTGCCTGAGGTACATTTCAACCTAATCATAAACTACTGATCAAAAATGAAAGCTAATGTAAATGCGAGAAGACATTTATTATATCACTAAGCTATGTTCACTCTTTGATACCATTGCCAGAACTTGTATAGTGATCTGCATATTTGACAAGTCACGGTACTTTGCTTCATACAAACTGCTCATCTGTCGTCTTGCCAATGTTCATCTGTTTTACCAGAAGTTTGACATTTCTCTCTCACAACTTACGCATAGAGCTAGAGAGAGAGAGGGAACAGCTTTACAATCATCTAAACTGCACAAATTTTTCTATCATTTGCTTTAACTAATCGAGATGGCAATGTGAAACAGAGCTTTTGTAAACAAACATCTTATGTAATATCACAGATGGAACTGCTAAACTGTAGGCTAGCTGAAGTAATGACTTTGACAATAACTCTATCAGGGAAGAAACGAAACCTGAAGATAAATACTAAAATCCTTCCCCTTAATGCTGTAGCGCAGTATGTCAGTTGTCATTTTTGTCCAGGATGCATTACGACATAACCACAAATTTCTTTGTTCGAGAAGCAAAGCTTCTAATAAAGGTACAAGCCGTTCACTGTACCGTTATTTGAAACATAATCGAAACTTTGACATGTTAAAACGACGAATGTATACCACATGCGTAGTAGCCACCTTCGCCGCTGATGACTAGTGGAAGGATGATTCGTGTCGTTGGCACCATAATGTTCGAATTTATCTTAAAGTACTAATGACCTTACTCACTGAACTGAAAAACAAAGATTTATACAAAATCTGAATAGTAGACAAACGATCTACAATGTGGAAACACTTTACCAAACACAGGTATGCTACCTTCTCCGTCAGAAATAATTTTATCTCCTAATTATGCTATATGGTAATCCAACAATACTTACATCTTGATCTTTCCCTTTGTTCTTAAACACTTGCATTCGATTTTTATTAACTGAATCAGACGCCATTTTTAACCAAATTCGATAGCCAACCCAGCTTCTGTTCAAAATGCCGGTGTATCACAACAGCAAATGTTCTATGACGTCACTGCCAATCACATGTGGGTACAATATCTTTTCAACATTTATCATATTCCCCCATATTTGATCATACGACAAACTAGTACGCACTTATTTTCTAACACATGCGACAATCTCAGCAATATAGGACATCAAAGAATTTTAAGTTCTACAATCGCAGAGGTTTAGGAATCGAAAGGAATGAAACAAAGATAATAATTCAAATTTAGTGTACTTCAATAAAGCACCATCTGATAACAACTTTATGTGATTACAATTTCAAGATGAAATTGTTTGATGTTCCCGCATTACTGTGCAATAATATTCTGATGCTTGGTTTAGTATAAACAGAACCATGGTTTTTACGATAATGTTTTATTTTTCAACCACTTATTACAAATGTTAATTAATAAATGAGGATAGATTTATTTAGTAGAATTTGTGCATCGACACACTGATAAATAAAAAACAATTCATTTAAATATATTGATACGGAATTACTGCTTCCTAAAATTATATTGCAAGATCACTTGCAAATAAACGACGACCGAGCGTAAAGGGTTAGCGGTTACGCTCTAGCCTCGCATTAGGGAGGACGTAGGCTCGAAGCCCCGTCCAGTCATCCAGATCATTCCACACACATCAATTTTTCTCCCTTGTATTCCACGTCTGCTACCGAAAAAAACCAGATGCAAGCAAGCATAAACGTTGGAGAATGGTAGCAGACTTAACGACCCCACAGTACAGAATGTGGATCCGTTGCCCCTAATCACTCAACAACTTGATCCCACAGTGAAGGTGAAGATTATTAGTAAGCTGGACCTCTCTCACGGGTATTATCAGGTGCTATTAGACCCGAAATTGCGAGAGATGACCAATTTTAGCAGTCCCTAGGCTGTTCAGGAGCTGCCGTCTTGCTGCGGGGGCTGGCGAAAGCCTGCCCATGAATGACGATGCAGTGTGAAGCTAAGAAGCAGCACGGAGGAAAAATGAAAAGATTGAGTACATCAAAAAAGTGACGGGCGAGTCCCAAGAACATCCGGGACGAATCAAGTTCAACTTCGTGCTTGAAGCGTATTTTATCTCAAGAGCCAGGTGTCTCTGTGTAGGAAGGACACAGGGGGCAACTTGGAAAATTGTGGAACTAATAAAAATAATACCATGACAAGCACGAAGATAGTTATTGTGGTGCAGATGATACCTTAAGGAGAGGCCAAGCTTTAGTGGGAAAAACTCTTATAAGTCTCTCATGTTGATGGGTTTATCACAGGCCCGTAACTACCGCCGGGCACTGCCCGGGGCCCCAAGCCCGAGGGGCCCCAAACCGATGGTTAAAAAATTATTGTATTTTAATATCTAATCTAAATTCCTATAAAATACCCAGCACCTAGCTAAAAGATAATAATAATAAAAATTAATCAAAGCGCTAGAGTAAATGTTTTTGCGTGTACGCTCACATACTCCATACGCTTCGCATGCAAAATCAGCTCTAAAGCAGACAGCATAATGTCGAGTCGAATTATGTCATGTCGCGTCAGGTGCCTGCCGAGTGATGAGTTAAGTGCAGGCTGGGACGTACAGTGAGCTAGTGCTGCAAACTGGAGAAGGAAAGAAGCTTCTGGCGAAAAGTTCTTGAAAGAATCCTAAATGTGACCTTAATACTTGCAACATTTAATCTCGCATTTCGTGGATCTAGTTAAAAGTTGGAATGTAGCAACAAAGGAAACTTTCTCTCGATAGTGACCTAGTACTGGAAAAATTGATTCAGCGTCCGCAAAGGACTGTGAAATACCTCAGTCCTAAAATTCAGAATGAACTTATAAACCTATTAGCCTTAGAAATCAAAAATGAAATTACTGTTGGGCTTGAAAACTGCTAGTTTTTTCCATTGATTTTAGATACCACTCAAGACATTTACTAAAGTCGATCAGTAAAGAAGTTTACAGGTTGTCAAATAGTTAATGATGAAGAAGGGAAACCTATTGATATCAAAATATGGGAAACTTTTGTATCCTTTAGAGAGGTAAAAGATCAGTCTGCCCAAGATCTTGCAGCAGAAATAGTTGCTTCATTGGAAGAGAAAAACTTTGATTTGACCAAATGTCATGGACAAGACTACAACGGGGCCTGCAGTCATGAGTGGGGGCATACGTGGAGTGCATCAGCGTATTAAAGAAAAAGGCCCCACACGCATACTTAGTGTAATGTACTGCACATAACCTTAATTTAGTATTTAAGGATGCTGTGGAAGGAAAACAAGTGGTCTGCCAGTTTTTTTGAAACCATTCAAAGTGCGTACTGCGTTTTTCGTCATAGTATTTGGCGCTGACAAGACTTGAAGTCAGTGTACGGCATCGAGGCTCAGACTGGTTCACTGATTTTGAAAGTAACACTGAAAACTCTTAATCCAACTTGCTGGGGCTGGTAGGTATGAGGCAGTGTATGCACTGAAACACAGATTTTTGGATGTGTTGAAAAGCCTTACCCGCATAACTTTGACTTCCAGGAAAAGCAAGGAAAGAAATAAAGCACAACAGCTAAAGAACAAACTCGAAAGTTTTGATTTTCTTGCTTTTGGCTGTGCAGTGTGAAGTTTTAGAATCTCTCAACCTCGTATCAAAATCCTTACAATCTGAAACCATGGATATGTTG
The DNA here is from genome assembly GCA_031002005.1 of Vandiemenella viatica. Taxonomy (NCBI): domain Eukaryota; kingdom Metazoa; phylum Arthropoda; class Insecta; order Orthoptera; family Morabidae; genus Vandiemenella; species Vandiemenella viatica. The sequence continues at coordinate 9,769 of JARYHS010000408.1, read as the reverse complement.
TATGGATATTAGTTATTTGGTGATTTACTTTTAAATATAACCGAAATACGTGGAAAGTTTGAAGAACCTTGTTTCTGAAGCATCAGATGTTTGTATTCGATGTGAGAATAAACAAGAATTTTGCCAGAACAGACTAAGGAAAGTAAAAAAAAAAAAACACTTTGATGAGTTGAGTAAAGACGAGAGATTAATAGACCCAAAATCTTGTTTCCGAGTCACTGTGTTCTATTCAATGGTAGACACACTTTGTACTCAACTTGATCGCCCGTTTTGAAGGATGAAAGCTGTTCTTGACACTTATCAAGTAATACAACCTGATTTTTTAGTCAATGCGAGTGAAAGTGATGTTGACAAAAAAGCAGTTGATTTCGTTAATAAGTTCCAAATGATGTGGGTCAAGCCTTTCATTCACAATTATGTTCAGTGAACAATTCGTTCAAAACAAACTGGAAAATATGAAAAGTGTTTAGAAATATGCTAATTATATAATAGTCGACCACAGTTCGCTTTCATCAAGCTATCCAGATGTTTGCACAGCGTGCATCGTGTATTTGACTGTTCCTGTGGCAGTATCTAAGGCTGAAACGGTCCTTTTCTAAACTTAAATTGTTAAAAAATTACTTGAGAATTAAAAATGAATTCACTTCTTTGAAAGTAACGAATCAAATGTTTAAGAAATAATCAAATGTGTCTAATCTTTAATATTTTCAAACTACACTACTTTCCATGCGTCAGTTACTGATTCCTTGTCTTTTAAGGAAAGTATGCAATTTAACTAAATTAATTTACATCTATTGTAATTATATCTTTAAGCTACCTGAAACTTTAATTTATAAAAGTCGTATTTTAAATTATCAATTAAAAGTTTTTCCGCTAGTTTCATCTTATTAAAAGTTAACTTGCCGTTTTTTATGTTAACAATGATGTTAAAAGCAGAATAGCACTAGCAAAAAGAGCCTTCATGAAAAAGAGAAATCTTGTAGTATCAAATAATGATCTAGGAATAAGAAAGAACGTTTTAAAACTTTTTGGCAGCGAAACACGGACTTGAGGAATATCGGAAAGAAGGAAAATTGAAGAATTTGAAATGTCGTGCTATAGAAGGCTGCTAAAATGAAAGTAGACGGATAAAGTACGAAAATAACGAGTTTTTGAAATGATGGGCGAGGAAAGAAGTTTGTGGAAGTCTTACAGAAAGAAGAGACAGGCTGGTAGGTCATATTTTGAGACAGGCTGGATTGGTTAATTTGCGGGTGGAGGGAACAGTTGAAGGTAAGAACTGTAGGAAGACAGAGATTAGAATATATGAACAATTTAATTGAGGACTTGGGCGATTGCATCAAACCAGTCAAAAGACTCAGAACAGCAACAAGAAAAAAAAAAAAAAAACAGTGTAGCAAATATTTTAACATGTATTATTAATGTATGATTTTATAAATTTTTAATAAACATTTTTTTTAGAAATTGAACTTTTGTAAGTACTTTGCATTTGTATTATTCACCTTATTCTTTTTACAACCATACGCACTGAATATTTAATTTCCAAAACTTGTATCATAAAAATAATCTATTTAATAATTTGGTAATTGTATAAGCTAGATAAATACTTGAATATTTGACTTAATGAACATTTTGTAGCTTGTTTTGTTACCATTGCATGCTCCAATAGATCAAAACAAATTTTTGTCGAATTGGAATAAACCCCCATACATGTAAAAAGAAAGAAATATTGAGGGGCCTCACTATGAAGTTTTGCCCCGGGGCCTCCAAGTTTATAGTTACGGCCCTGTTCCTCGTAGAATATTCCAAGTTATTATTGGAGGGAAAACGATTACCTGTGTTGCACATGCAATACATTTTCATAGATAGAATTTTAAGAACCAATGAACGATACGAGCACATGGAGAAGCAGGGCCGCCGTAAGCGGGGGTGGAAGGCAGCATATTATATGGCAGGCGACCTTTTTTTTTTAGCTCAACAGCTGCTTCGGGCGGTCGGCGGCGACACTGGGGATGGCAACAATGGGGGCGGCAATCTCACAGTTTTTTGACCCGTTTCGGAAATTTCCTAGATCCACCACTGGCTGTAGTTGGACAGGGGGCGGCATAATCGCTATTGCACGCGGGCGCTCAAACAGCTAGCGGCGGGCCTGTGGAGAAGTAAAAAACGAAGGTAAAATAACTCATTCAATATTCATTAGAATTCTTGTCTGGACATTTTGAAAAGTTTTTTTTTAAAATTTGTCTTCAATCAATGCAAAAGTATTAGCATTAAGAAACTAATCGTAATGTACCAGGTATGGGTAGGGTTGCCAGATAGCCGGAAAATCCGGGAATGTCCCGGAAATTTGTGTCTGATCTCGTGTTCAGGAATTATGCGTTACTGTCTAGGAATTTAAGTATACTAGTTTTTTTCTCAAACTCAGTTCACCACGGTGGTCATGACGCCAAGCCAAGTAACCCATGCTTGCAGCAGGAGGATGGAATTTCCCTTCAATCAGAGGAATTGAAACTGACAGGAATTTTCTGGGACTTTGAAAATTCTAGATGCAGTTAACATTAACTCCCTTTATGCAGAGTTCACATGTCTGAAACCTGTTTTTCAGGTCCTTCCAAAAGACTTTCCAAACGATAAAATCTGGGCCAATTTCTTTAGAACAAGCGTTTTTAATGATTCTGAATATTTTAAAAAAAATAGTTTGTTTTGTTTTGTCAATTCCAACAAGCAATGAATGTTTCGAGACATGTTTTAGCCCGTTGAATAATTTATGAAATAAGAGCGAAACAGAACGTTCATGGATTCGATCAAGGCTGAACTGCAAACTCAATAAATTTTGAAGACTCTTGCTGAGAAATTTTTATCAGTTTTGCAAAGCAGTGACGGAGAAATATTTATGAAAATGGCAAAATCTAGTAATAAATATTTAAAAGTATATGATTAAGATCTATTTTGATTGATGTTGATTTTGATTTATCAAAAGATAGATGCTATTTTTTTTATTTGTTGATAAAACCTAATGTTGATTTTCTGCCTAATTTTAATTAATGAGCCCAACTGAAGTGTTCAGTTTTGGTTTAAAATTTTTTTGAGAATTTGATTGATAATACCCGATGTTGATTTTGTACCAAAGTAAAACATTCCTAACGAGGTGGTCAATTTTTGTTTTAAGTTTAGTATTTTTCCTTTTGATTCATAATACCTGATGTTGACTTTCTACCATAGTTTAATTAATAAAGTTAAAAGAGGTGCTGTATATACGTTAGATAGCATATTTACCTAAAATAGAATTTTTTTATTAATTTTCATTTTTGTTCACTCTTTAAACATACCGCTAAAATACTTTTTAGACCCAGAAATGTCCCGGAAATTATAAGCCTGTATCTGGCACTCCACAGTTAAATATTTCGCGCGAATTGGATTCGCGTCTTGTTCCATACCAACAGAAGAATTGAGCTCCAAAATTATGTCACAGCCAGTTTTGTTATATCACTTACGAATTTATTAAGATAAGAAATTGAAAAAAAGAATCTACCACTTTTGGATTGCCTTTACAAAGCGCTATGCTAAAAACTTATTATTATAGATTGGTGCCTTTAAAAAACAATTTGTTAACGCCAAGGGAACTGCCTTGACAGTAGCGGCTCTAGGATTTTTCCAAGCCGGGGAAAAACTGAGATTGCCGCCTCTTCAAACATTGTTGCCAGCCAGACCCCGAGAATCGCCTCGTTGATTGTTGGCCAAATGCATTGATGTCGCCACTTTAACTGTTTGCCAAAACGCATTGTTGGACACGATTTTATCGCCCAGAGCAAGTACCCCGGTTTGCCCCCACCCCTCGCCCTAAATCCTGCATTCCACCTAGAATCTCAGCTTTAAAAAATTGTATTATGGTAAAGCGTTACCCATTAGCGAAGCAATATCAAAGAAGGGGAAATTTTCAATTAATGTAGGGAGTTCTCCATTCATAGTAGAAGAAACAACGGGAAAAACATGAGTTCATGCTCTTGAAAAGTATGTCCAATGAAGTTTCTGACATGAGTTTTGGTGCAAAATTTTACTTCATTCACCACCGTAGTTTGTAACATTTTTGGATCTGAAACTCTTTTAAATGACTATGACGTTCTCTCATCATAATTCTATGCAACATCCAGTTGTCCTAGAAAATGGTAATTTGGAACACATACTTGGTTTCATCCCCATAGTATAAGAAAAGTTCCTGTGTTTTTTCAATGCTAATCTAAAAGCTGAAACGTCTTAGAGAAAATTTGTAAGTTAATTGCTTTCTTCTTGATGAGGAGCACAAAAAACACAATTAATTTTACTTTGTTACTACATTTAATTTGGAAGTTATTGGTAGTCCTACACCGATGGTAACAATGCAGACACGGCGAAGCTCGCACAGAACGAATCGGACTAGAGCCCGTTGTTTTACATGAGCGTGCGTTGTCGAGGAAAGTATTTTGACATGAAAATTGGATGTAAGCAGGAATATTGATAAATTTGGATACACAATCTTTGCTAAGGTGCAAACATTTGGTTCAAAAAAGTAAGAAGACTCAGAATAAGCTATCAATCTACAAAAAGAAATTAAATTCCACATAAAACAATACTTGTAAAACAAGTGACTTGGTCATTATGCAAACTCTGATAATAGAACATCAACCTAAATAAATGCCTCTACGATGTTGCATTATTGAGCTTTTAAACTCACAAAAGCCAAGACTTCCCTCGATGCTCTTTCTCGATTCACAAGTCTTCGAGTAAATCATAAACATTCTGCCTTTCCTTTTAGTAAAGTAGTAGTATAATGGCTAAATCACAATTTTTTAAAAAAGGTTTATCCGTAATGTCATGAAAAACTATTTTTTTTCAGAAATTCAAAACTTGATTAAGAAAAATATTTCACAACTCTTCATCATTAAATATTCACAAGACTTCGCCCTTTTTTAAAATGATTTGTTTTTGTAACATTGTTTTTATATAATAGGGTCGATATATCGATATATCGATACTTTTTCTTCGATATATCGAATCCGATTTTAAATATCGATATATCGAAAATCCGATATTTTTTAAAATATCAACAGCCCTACTTCCTTCTACAGCAGGGTAAGGACCCAGCCAACAGTAGCTTAGTATGCAAGTGAAATGATATATTATGATGATCACATTTCATGTGAGAAAACCTGTAAAATGACTGTGATAATTTTGCGCAGTCACGAAAGTTTTTTGATCTCCTTGATAGTGTTACAGAGCAGCCACGATTACGGTTTTCGACGCCAATATTAACTAAACAAAATTAATGGTCATTAGTGAGAACAACATTCCGCAATGTTACATAACGACAAACCAGAAGACCGTTGAAAGTCTTACCAGATGCACTTATTTTCACGTACAATCATCTTCATGATTATTGTTCTGTCCTCAGGCAGATTTTCATTTGGTAGTTCTCCACACTCTCTTGTCTTCTATGATCCAACCTTCTCCTTCCTCTCACTCTGCTCCGAGAAACTAGTCCTTCCAAGGTGTTTGTTAACACTCCCCTTCACCAACGAGTGTCCCATCCAGTTCTTTCAATCTCTTACAACTTGCAATAGTTTTCTCCTCTCATCAACCATTTCCAACATTTTACTCACTTTTTCTACTCTGTTTATCCTTTCCATTCTTCTCAACATCCACATCTCAAACGATATTAACCTTTTTTTATCCTTTCGTTTCAGTGTCCACGTTTCTGCCCTGTAAAGTGGCATACTCCATACAAAACATTTGCCGTGCTAAGCCTTTTTCTCAGTGTTTTTTTTTTTTTTTTTTTTTTTTTTTTTTTTTTTTTTTTTTTTTTTTAATTTTCCTGTTCCTCTTTCTTTGACACAGTCATAGATAAACGAAAGGATCCTCTGACGAGATTAGGTCACTTATAACAAAAGATAGAGCTACTGAAAAAAAAAAAACGAATGGTTCAAAAGGAGAGTTTTAATAATAAACACTATGACGAATCTTCTGACCTCCTATTTGTCCTCCATTCTTTTTAATAACGATCTATTGTGTAATTTTACAGAAAAAGGCAGCAAAAAGTTACAGGTGTTTCAAATGTTGCTGTATGGTTATATGTTGTAGGTGCTAAGTGCAGACGAAATTACGAATGCGGAAATTTATAAAATTGAAAAAGAACTTGGGAGAACTGACCATTGTGGAAAAGAGAAATTTGCAGTACCTTCGCCACATTGTAAGGAATAAAAGCACATAGCAACTAGTTAAGCAAAATTGTAAGAGGAAAAATAGCAGGAAAGAGATGAGATTGTGGAAAAACCTGAGGAACTGGTCCTTCAAGATAATTACGGAAATACTCGGAGCTACATCTGGTAGAACTGATGCAGCCAAGATGGTTGCCATCATACGAAGTAAAGTGGTAGTTGATACTTACTGTACCTTCTCATACATGCCATGTGTAATCATATTTTTATTCATTTTCAACTCAACTGACGTCAAAGTTATTGCAACTGGGATGCAATGCTTTCTAAAAAAACAATTATAGAAATTGACTGATGGGGAAAACGATTATTAAGTAACTCGGGGTAATATTCAAAGACAAAATGATATAGTTTTTATTTAAAAATAAACATACAGATTATTAATACATATCAGACGATTGGATGAAACAGCAGTGCTAAAGAAAATGTAGGGTGCAAGATTATTCCATCGACGAAGGTCGAAAAAAGATGTATCCTGATCAAGTAAAAAAAAAAATGCCAGTGGACTTAAGATTCAAAGAAAGTGGTATCTTAGAGATAGGAAATGATTGTTGCCAGCAAAATTAAATCAAACTCAGGTAAAACTTTAGGAAAATACTTTTCCGACATTCACCTATAAAGATTGCCTAAAACCACGCAAATCGAAATCTAGACGATGGGATCGGTAATGAAACCCTTGTACTCCCGGACACCCCGATCAATGTTTACCGAACCCATTTTCTGAACACACTTCGTAACTATCTCCAGGAATATTTTTGCATATTCTTCGCAACCGATTTATTTTTAAGTCAAACTGTAAACGCTTTCATGAATAAGCAACGAAGAGTGAGAATGATTTACATTTTTATTATTACTTAAAAAAATCCTTTCCCTGCAATAATTTTTAAGCTGGATTGCCTTCCGTAGAAGTATCTACAAAAGCACATTTTTCAGTTACTTACGCGAAACCGAGCGTGGTGGGTGACCGGTTTACGCTCTGGCCTCGCATTAGGGAGGACGCGGGTTCGAATCCCAGTCCGAGCATCAGATTTGGGTTTTCCATGGTTTCCCCAAATCACTCGAGGAGAATGCCGGGATGCTTCCTTCAAAAATGCCGTGGCCGAATTCCTTCCCGTTCCTTGTCCCCAGTCCCATTCCGCATCTAATGACCTTAGCTGTCGAAGAGTTGTTAAAAACCATACCCGAAGGTAAAGTACACATATTAACAAAAAGTTTCCAATTTTACGTCTAATTTTCATCACTATCGCGTTTCTTATCTCAGAACCAGAATAGCTTATCGTAATCCGAACGAAGTAGTTTTGATTCAGATGAAACTAGTGGTTTTATTCCAACCCCCCCCCCCCCTTGCCAAATACTGAATGCTATCGGTTGAGTACCTGCAGGTAGTATGGGCAGTAAAGCGCTCACAATGTTGAGCTAACCATCTACCTCCATTCCAATACGTACTCGAAGTAACAGGGACAGAATTTAATTTTTGCATAAAACTTCAGTAAAACCTGATCACATACACAGGGCCGGTTTAAGGCTACCGCAAGAACGGTAGTCGCGGGGGGCCCCAAGCTTGAGGGGGTCCCGCCACGATCCACTTCAAAATTTGTCCTTACTTAAAGAACAATTTTCCTGCTAAAATAAATAATTTACAAATTTAGAATGTTAAAAAGCTGCGTTCACAACGTTTACGAGGCGTGGAGTTCCAGGAGAAGTCCTTCATCAGATTGAAAAGTCGTATCTGATGTAATTACAATAGGCCTATATATATAAAGGCGTGTATTGCTCTCAACCTGTTTCAGCAATTTATGTAACTTCGTTCGAATAAACTCAATCATCTTTTAACGTTTCATACAAAAAGTTACTGAATTAAAATGTGCATGCCTGCTCACGTGTATCCAGCCTCAAAAACCTATATGTACTAGCAAAGAAAGGCAAGAAATGTCATATACAAAAAATATATTATAAATATAATAGCTATAAAATTGATTACACAAACAATTTCATTTGACGCAATGGGCAGCAGAGCTTAGCCATAAATGAAACTGACAGTAGTTGAAAGATATGAGATGCATCGATAAAACACCAAAGACTCGGCGAAGTTGGTCCCGTTAAGCTAATACTCAATAAACTGGTAGCCCGTTTGTATACAGATTTAAAGAAACCTCAGTCTGTCTCTTTAATCGTTGTTTGAGCTTTACACACAGATGTGTGTGTGTGTTTAAAGTGACGAAAATTATGTAAAGTGTAGGAAAAAGTACATCTAGAAAAGAAGTAGTGGGCCCCTAAATCAAACTTCGCAGAGGGCCCCGAAATTCCTTAAGCCGGCCCTGCATATACATGGAAGTTATCGAAGACAGAAGTCTCAGAGCTATGGAAGAGAAAATCTTTTGACGGTTACCATACTTCCTTAGTGATGTGGAATATGGAAGACGTAAAAAGCGCTTCTACCTGATACACAATCAGTAGGTTGACAAGCTCTTCATGACATTAACTCGTCTCTCAAAATCTCCCCTTTTGCGAGGGAAGACCACAAAAATACCCCAACTGAACACAGACCAGCTTTTCGGCGACCGACATTTCACGCCGTGACAGTCCATTAAAAACGCTCCGATATTGGCGTGCCACGCGCCCATTGTGCACATACATAAAAAAGATAATCTCCAATTGGGAAATCCCATTGTCGGGTCGCGTGGACTGAGAGGCTATGGAAACAACAGGACAGGAATCCTGGCTGTAAAATGGTGGCAGAATGGGTCGCCGCTGACGGAGATGGATGGGTGAAGCCTGATAACCCGTGACGGCGCGGCGTCTGGTAAATAGGACCGGGGGCAATCCTTTATAAAACGTCGGAAGCCGCTTTAAACGGCGCCACAATGAAACCAAATTGGCTACCAGTTTGCGTGTGAACGGAGTTTATAACACCAGTCTGCAGGTCATAATAGGGACAGCTCCTTCTTCCGTTACTAGAGGTTTATATTTCTATTCCATCCCAGATTAACTGCCCTAGCTATTAGGATCTTTGATACACAAAATTACTAACGCAAGTGAACAGATTTCTTAATGAGGCGACGATGGTTAGTGAAGCTAATCATACACAGATGCCATGATACATGTAGCTCACAAAAGACCATAAAAAATTTCTAACGGGTGTGTAATATTTCGATAGTACCGTCACTCTTTATGTGGTTGACAATGGTAAAGTGTTACGTAATGCAGATCAGGAGTTCTTCAATTATCTTTAATAGTACCACTTCACCGATCATGATGAGTGAGCGGTTAACGCTGTGTCCTCTCATTCGGGAGGACACCGGTTCGAATCCGCGTCCGGGCATCCAGATTCGGGTTTTCCATGGTTTCCCCAAATCACTCCAGGTGAATGCCTGGAAGCTTCTTTCAAAAGGCCATGCCCGAATTCCTTGTCCCCAGTACCATCCCGCCCCTAATGACCTCGACGTCGACGAGACGTAAAGCCATAAGTAAAATAAAAGGACCAATTCTTCCTTTAATTTTTGAAAACTATAACATGGAAT
>JARYHS010000406.1:0-26001 GCA_031002005.1 Vandiemenella viatica | reverse complement strand
AAAACACTATAATCATCGATAGGAGTGTAAGGCTGAAGCCCTTACATAGCTCTCTGACACCTACTTGCAGACCCCACACCATTAACGTCAGAAAAGTGCCTATTACTCAGCTTCCAAGGTCTCTGATCGCATTGCATTTCCGTCCTTGCTCCTAAGAGCCCCCAGATTTCTGACAAGTACATTCTGTCCAAGATAATAAAGTGAAATGGTCCCCCATAGAGCACATATCTGCCTTCTTGTACCAACACCTATAATGTTTCATACAAACCATCCCATCACACATCAGAGAATGTCCCCAATTCCTAACTCATATGTCGACATGCCCCACACTCCTACCTGCTTATTCTACAGACATCACCTGTGGCTACACCATCATCCCATTTGAGTAGAGTCTCAATGCCCTTGAATGTAGCCTTCACATGTGCCCTTCATACAGTATCCCTCACACTGCATTATTTATTTCACTGGCCTGCTTTATTATAACCAAAAAATTTCTGCCGTCCTGCCTCATAGCTAACAAGGCACTGCTAGGTGCACTCACATATACTCTCATGTGATGACTTTTTCAAGGATAGATTAAAAGATTCTTCTAAATATTACCAGACTACCCACTAAATGATTTGGACGCATATATGACATTTTTATAAACCAGACCCACAGTAACACCTCTGTCCACATCAAACTAACAACAATATCTATGTTTTGAAAGCTGCCACCCATATCACACTAAACACTACCTCCTTTGCAGCCTAACACGTTGAGGCAGATGTATTTTCAGACGGTTCTCTTGTCAAGCTAAATCATATGTGTAAAATATATTCTACCTGAATGGGTACAGACAAACCCAGATCAGGGGAGCACTTTGCAAGAAAGATAAGAGGAAGGAAAGGAAACAAGAGACTGAACAACATGTTATTTTAGCATATGCTGGGATGTCTTCAGGATGTATTGCCAGACTGATAAGCAAAGCCAGTATGAAGACCTTCTTCTGACCATCCAGTAAGATAAGGGATTTACTATGTGAGGATGGCTTGAGTCTCAGATAACTGGATATTTATTCCTTTTATTGTGAGTGTGAACAGTTCAGTGGATACAGGATACACATTCTTTATAGAGCATGCGAGATGTGTATGCCTGGACCAAGTGATGAGGTTAGCAATAGCTTTGTATAGTTTAGAGAAGTCTCTTATTTGACATCAAGAGAACATGAATGTTAACCAATACAAAAGGATACCAGAACAGCTTGATTAAGGACATATGGGCTAGAGATGTGTTGTTCGTTAGTAAACCAGTTATTTCCAAAAAAAATTCTGAAAGCTGTCACTCACAAAAAGTAAACAGTCGTTCTTCTTGGAGTCACTGAGCCATTTGTTTGGCTAGGGTTTCGAACAGTACGCAATCTTGTTTTAACTAATTTCAATCGAGTGAGCGCCAATAACAAGTTTTGCCTTTGTCAGTGTCTGCCACGCATCGCCCGACAGCTGTTCACTCACCCACGACCATTCTCTGTTCTACACCACGACACCAGTCACTGTTTATCTGCTCCAATCTTTGCTCTACAGATCTATAGTAACTAGTTTGTTCATTCATTTTCTCTTCTTTTCTCTATGTCAGTGGGTGAGTTATTCTCCATTTCAGCACTCACCGGTGCAATGCCAGTGGTGTGCGAGTTTGTTCGAGTACGACTGACCTACCACTTCATTTTTCTCTCTCTCCTTTAAGTTGTAATGTGTTACATGTTCTCTTACATCTTTAGTGTAAATTACAGCTCTGATGTATTAAATGACTACTCCACACATTTAAACATAGTTGTGACATGATACCTTGCTTGATATTTTTGTCACTGTTTTGCGTTAAACATGCGTTATTCGTGAGTGAATTGGTCCTTCAAACCTGGGCAAATTTGAAGAAAAAAATGGAAATATGCTGCTGAACGAAAAAGCCCCAAGTATTATCGATGAACAGTAACTTCCATTCGATTTAAGGTGAAAAGATTTGTGAAAGTGGTAGTACAATTTGTGATTCGTACCTACATATAAATTAATGTAAAATTGACCGTGCTTTATTGTTATCAAACTATCCTCTCAAAAATTCCCAGCAACCCAAAAAGTATTTCACTGACGCTTTGAAAAGGCTTTTTTTTTTTTAACGAAAATATCCATAAATATTTAAGAGGGGAAAAATATTTCAAGATAAGTAGAAAAATATATGAAACTAATTGCCTGTGACATTAATGTGTGTAATTAGTCTAAATGTAAAAAAAGTACAGATATTTATCTCAAAATGGAAATGACCATTCTCTTTATGTAAAATAAGCTAGTACACTAGTAAACCATTCAAAAGAACTAGTTCCTTTTACTGAGTGATCAAATGAGAGACAAAATCAACCTCTAATATGGGCTATCAACTCAATGCACTACAAAACCCACTTATTGTCAAAACTGTTCGCAAATGCATTTCAAACAGCAGACGATCCATTCCTTTGAATATCTACAATGCCTCCAACCATAATTAATAACTCACCACACCTTGATTCTGAGCACACTATCTCTGCACTAAGCGGCACACGTGATCATGATATTCGTAGCAACGAGGGCAGCAATTCGATAAACTCCACACTTTGCTTGATAATGAAGCCAGAGAGTTATTTTCCAACATCTCATCAAATTGATCAGGCTGCCATTAGGGAAGCTGAAGCATTTAACATGTTGCTTGATTCTGGTTTCTTGAAACTGCTCAATTAAGATGATTAATTTATTTCAAGCATTAGTAATCATATTTTGGCTATAATATTTCATGTGATGTTCAAATATCATTATGCAAGACTGAGAAACCACAGTTGGCAAAGAAGACTACACTGAAACTTATTACCAACAAAGATGGTACATAAGGGAGGGGTGAGAAATAGAGTTGAGAATTACAGGCCAATCAGCTTGACATCAGTAGTAGGTAAATTAATGGAAAGATTGATATGCAACCACATCAGAAATATATGAGAGGAATGTAAGTGGTTTTCAAGCAGGCAACATGGTTTCAGGCAAGGATATTCATGCGAATCTCAGTTGGTGGGATATATGCAAGATATTTCAGATGAAATGGACAAGGAAGGCCAAATTGATAGTGTAGCACTAGATCTGTCTAAGTCGTTTGACAGAGTAAGCCATAAAATGGTAGTAAATAAAAACCATTGGAGTGGATAAGAAAGTCATTTGCTGGGTAAAAGAATTTTTAAAAGGTAGAAAACAGAAAGTTAGGGTAGAAAATGCAGTATCAAAAGAAGTTGAAGTAAAAGTGGGAGTGCCACAGGGTAGCGTATTGGGATCATTGCTATTCATTATTCTAATGAATAATTGTGTTGATTGTTTACTATCTGAAATTAGATTGTTTGCAGATGACATAATGCTGTATAAAAGAATCAAAACGATAGAGGATTGTAAACAGTTGCAGGGTGATCTGGACAGGATATCTAATTGGGTTGGTAATAATGGAATGAAGATAAATGCAAAGAAGAGTCAGCTTATTAGATACACAAATAAAAAACAAAAGGTTAATTATGAATATAAGGTGGGGAAAGAATTGCTTGCTGAAGACTTGAAATGTAAATATCTTGGCATTACTTTTGATAACAAACTTAACTGGGCAGGACACATAGGACAGATGGTAGGAAAAGGTTTCAAAGTTCTGCACTTGTTGGAGAGAGTGATGAGGGGATGTACGAGAGAAGTCAAGGAATTGGGTTACAAAACTTTGGTCAGACCATTGCTCGAAAATGGTAGTGTAGTATGGGACCCTCATTTTACGTATCAAATACAGGAGTTGGAGAGGGTGCAAAAAAGGGCTGCTAGATTTGTTTCTGGAAATTATCGCAGAATGCAATCAGTGACGGATATGATAAAGGAGCTGGAATGGGATTCATTGCAAGACAGGAGGAGAATGAGGAGGGTCATGGGAGTGTACAGGGCATATACTGGCGATGTGGCATGGAAAGATATTGCAAGTAGGTATGAAAAGTAGTGCATGGAAGGGAAAATATGACCATGACCACAAGCTGGCACTCGATTTCAGGCACAAGGGTGTAGGAAGATTCTCTTTTTTAGGTAAGGGTGTCAGGGATTGGAATGAGTTACCAAGAAAAATGATTAATAATTTACCGAAAACTTTGAAAGAATTTAAAGATAAAATTTATAGAGGGCAAATGTAGGTAGGTGCAGGATAGGGGGAAGATGGGTGTGTAGGGAAATTGCCACCGGAGCCTGTGCTCAATTGCAATTAAATTAAATTAAATATATTGTTTAGTATTTAACTGATTATTTGTTTTTACATGAATACAATACCAGAAAGGAAATGATAATGTTCAATTCAGGTATTAATCATAAAATTACTATCTTCCACCTGTACTGCTATGCATGAACATAGTTTCATTTTTGCCTACACTAATGTCAAGCATTGAAGTTATATGCTAAAACATCAATCTCAAAAGTATTATTATTAGATAAATCTTACCTCCTCTGAAGAAAGGTGGAAGGAAGTTGTGTAGAGTTGTTATAGTCTTGATGAAGTTGAAGCATGGCCAAATCTTCAAATACTTCAGAACAACGGATACAGATATACAAAGGGCAGTGAACCACGGTGACATGTCTGAATACATGTTTGATTAGAGTATTCCAAGATGAAAATATCTGTGCACAGAAAGCACACACAAGTTGAAATGATGATTGTTTCTTTAAAGTAATTTCACTTTTATGATGAGCCGTATGGGCATACAGGGTTGACAGGTCCAAGAAAACCAAGCCACACTGAGAGCAAATAAATTTTGGAATGTTTATGTTTGAGTCATGATAAAAAACATGTCTTATTAATGAATCATGTGTAATACAGACATGCAGACATTTAGCACATGTCAACTGCAGTTGCCTTGTAACTGATGTGGTTCTGTGGTTCTTCTCATAAGACATATCGACACAGTTTATTTCAGATTGAACTAAATGAGTATTTTTAGCTATCTGCCCTGAAACAATCTTCTCCAATGAAACAGTATCCTCCTGATCACAACACTTATCTAATAATTTTTTTGGAACTGTTGTTGTTACCCTGCAAGAAGAGAAACTAAAATTAATTTATTTACTGTACTGTGTGCAAAAAAATTTAATTAATATAAGTAGATATAGATGCAGCATAGTTATGAAATTAGTAAAACTAGTTCAGTCATTACAAAAATAATACAAATACCTGCCACACAGGAAAAAAAAATGCTACACTGTTTTATTATACAATTTTCCTAAACACCTGAATCAAATACATGAAAGTAGCATACTTATAATGAAAGCTGAACAGAATGGTTGCCCACATTTAGACAATTTGGTCAGAAGGAATTCAGATGACACACTAAACACAAGATGTATAAGAAAGCAACCCACACCGACAAAAATCAAAGTGCATTTACTGATGAGGAGACTGGTGTCATCAGACCTAGTGCTTTGGGCCAAAACCATCTATGAAGAATGAAACCTTCCAGTAGAGCTAGACAAATTGTGATGTCTATTCTACATAAATAGGTATAGCAAGCCTAGATGATCAACAGAGTCTTTTGAAACAAAGATTAGTAGATGGAAAAGAAGCAACAGGCTTAAAAACATTGTTGTTACAATTTTCTCAAGCATTTTTGGCAAAAACCGCTAGATTGAAAGGCATAGAAATGAGTCATGGCTTTGAGTTAAAGTCAACACAAATTTTTAACCAACACAAAAAGGACACTCGGGCAGCTTGATTTACAAAGTTAAGGAGATATTGTAAACAGGCACATATAGTATCAGGCAACATGGAAACCATTTATTAATTACTTAATAGAAAGGAGACAAAGCTATCAAGGCCACTCAAGATTGCGCTCCAACCAGCACATGATACCCTCCACTACGCCCACCACACCCGTAGCCCTGCTGCCCAACATGCCTCACTATGCCTCTCGTACCTCCACCTACACACGAGGAAAAACTTGGCACACATCACTGTGAAGCCAAAAGCAAATTCTGCATGCCTTGAGTATATGAGTGCAACCACTCTAGAAAACTGGAATATCAAATCAAAAACTGACGTTGAAACATTGACAGAAACTGACACTTAATTCACCTAGTTGAGCAAAGAATTTTTCACACTGTTCTTACACCAGGAAAACCTCCATTGCTTCAACAATTAAAACATCTGCATACCAATAAAGATACATTTTCTCCCAGTATAGACTAGCATCTGGTATTCTGTAGTTTATTGAAACCACTTAACCAGGATTCTCAGTTTACTTCATTCTTCCTAACAATAATATTACTTTGGCCGTACTATTTCCTGTTATATAGTAACCTCATTTATCATTAACTAGAACTCATATCTTACCATTACTCAAGACTGACAATTAATTTGATAATAAAAACTACACAGAAACTTGGCACCAGAAAAGGAAGCATTCCACGATACTTAGTTTTTAGTTCAATCTTGACTACATTAATGAAGAGTTGATAATTTCTGATGCAGCGCTTAAGCATGAAATTTAATTACGTATACAAAAGCCTGCAACTATTTGTTATGTCTGTACTGAAACATAGTTTTGTTTTATTGTATACTGATTTAAAACAAAGTACATCAAAGCCAAAATCTCAATCTCCAAAGCATTAGCATAACCTCAAATTAAAGTAGTTTGGCTAAATCTTACCTTGTTTGCAAAAATGAGGAAGGAAGTTGTGAAGATCTGCACGAGTCCTGATGAAGATGGAGCCTCATCAAATCTTCAAATACTCGTGAGCAAAGCAGACAGACATACAGGGGGCATGAAACAGCTGAGACATGCTTAAACACGTGTTTTATCAGAGAACTCCAAGATAGGCATATCTGTGCACAAAAGGCACACGCAGGATGAAATAACGGCTGTTGTGGCAAAATTGTTTCACAGGTATGATAAGCTCTATGTGCACCAAATGTTGACAAATCTAAGAAAATTAGTCCACATTGATGGCAAATGTATTTTGGAATATTTATGAGAGAGTTGTGACCGAAAACATGTCTTATTAGAAAATCTCGTGTATTATAAATATTCAGACATTTAGCGCACATCAGCTGCAGGGGCCTGACAGCTGATATGTTACTACTGTTCCCCTCATGAGATGTACTGAGACTGTTTATATTAGACCGAATTAAATCGGTATTTACAGCCATCTGAACACAAATTGTCTCCTCCACCACACCAGAGCTAACAAGTTTTGTTGATATCCAATTGTTGCCCTGCAAAGAGAAACAAAAATTAGTTCGCTACACTACAATATGCACAAATGTTCAGGGATATGGGTATATACAGACACAGAATACACTGAAAATTACAAAATTAGTAAAACCTCTAACATCATTACAAAAAAATATATTACTTTCTTCACACCAATATACTGATTTCCAAACATTAATTAGAATGCTATATATCAGACATATGTTAAACTGTAACTTTATTCTAAGATACATTTGTTATATAATGCACCTTCCTACGGAATTATATCAGTGAGCTGCATTTTAAAATAAAAAAGACCAAATGTGGTGTATAAGCAGGGTAAGTGGTAAAACAATGGCCTCACATTCAGGAATCGATTTCGAATCACCAGTCAGCCATCAAGATTTGGGTTTTCCATGATTTCCCCAAACCAGTCATCAAATGCTGGGATGCTTCCTTTAAAAGGCTATGGCTGAATTCCTTTTTCTTCCATTGCATCCCCTCCTCCCCAGTGCTTTCCTACCTCTGCCTACCTCAACATCGATGAGACAAACAGCCAGAAGTAATAAAAAAAAGGAAACAAAATACAGAAAAAAAACTGATTTACAAAAAGTTATGAATTCCTCATACAAATTTTACAAGAGTACCAATATTCAATGATAAGGTAGTCTCTACTCTAAAACATTGATAATTTCCCTGTTGATAATAATAGTAGATACAGGTATGTCGACAGTATGTTGAGTTATACAACAGACAGATAGTAACACATTCTCATACTCCTTGCTGTAAGTGGCTTGTCTCACATAAGTAAAATTTCTTTGCAAAAAGTGCACTAGTCTCTATATTATAACTAAAAAGACATTTCTAAAACTGGTAATATGCTTTACACTTCCATACTGATGATATAATACAGTAAATTATCTATTTTTGTATGATATAATTTATATTAAAAATAAAAATTTCGATTCCTATCACACTTAAAAACAAACAAATTTGTACTAGTCTTAATGATCACTATATGCAAAGTTTATTTGGTATAAAGAACAAAGTGAATACTGTTATCAATAAACTCAAAGGAAAATTTAATATCATACAGTACAGAACATAAGTACTAATTTCATTCTCTGGTAAACAATAATTATGTAATACAAATACAATTCATGCCAGGTGATTTTTTGAAGATTAAAAGTAAACAAGAAGTATGCCAGCAGGAACTTGCTGTTCATCAACCCCAAAGTGTAAATCAATAGATTTTGAAACAGTAATACAGTTACCTCCAAGAAAGGGTAACAATAGTTATTCTTACAGTTATGTGGAACCACAACTACGGTTCTGGCCACTAAAAAGTGCAAATGGAGCTATTTCTGACCACCATGTAACCATCTCAACTGTAAGTCTCACTGATGATGCCCCATTGAACAAGGGCGAAACGTGTCTGAGCATATATGAATAAAACCAGTTGCTAATAGACGGTGTTTTCATTTACAATTATATAGCCAGTGCTTTATAGCTTATTAATGTAATATATCTGTGCTCTTCTGACATCTGAAACAGACTCATCTTCTGCAGAATAAAACTCTTTGGTTCCTCACAAGAATACTTCAGCAATGATATTTATACTAAGACTAATATGTTTATATACAAAAATAATAAAGCTGAAAGTATATCCCTGACAGAATTTAAAAAATATCCTCATATTTTGCTTTGGGATGCAACTGGCATCTGAAATTATGCACAAAGCAAGACTTTTTTTATTATTATTATTATTTTTTGCTTATGGCCTTATGCCTAGTCGCAGTGGAGGTCATTAGAGGCAAGAAATACATCGTTCAAAGAAGGAAATGAAAATCGGCCATGGCCTTTTGCTTCAAATGATTTTAGGAAATCACGGAAAACACAAATTTGGATGCCCAGATGGGTATTTGAATCTGTGTTCTCCCAAATGCGAGACCTGAGTGTTACTGTTCATCTGCCATATTGGGTAAAAGGAAAGCCAATAGGATAACTAAATATACTTTGTGGGAATCATACCTTTCTAGGCCACACAAGCAATATTTGTAACATTTGTTGATAATACCAGTATCAAAATTCTCAATAAAATTGCTGGCAAGTAATACTTTAAATATAACCCCAATGGAAGTAACAAACAATCATAAACTACATCATAAAGACAATGATTAATAAAATACAAGTTCCAGGTGAATAAATATACATAGACCCATGAAAAACAGCAGTGAAGGCTACTACTCAGTGAACTCAAGTTGTGAAAATTGTTCACAGTTACTATGAACAGTGAGGTCACTGGGGTAATAATTTGGGTCAAACTTATGGGACATTAACTTATGGGATATTAAGAACTAGTTTTGACCTTCCTTGGCTAAATATTCATACTCATAACAAGTCAAACAACTTGTGAATCGTCAAGCATAATTCTTTTGCTTACTGTAAAAAAACAAAATAGAGCAGTGTTAAATCTTTGCATTAAAGCCCGGGTCATTCCATGTCAAGTCACCCAGGTCTAGACACCAATCATGTCAGATTTTGATGAAACTTGGTACAATTACTTCTTTTATCATCCTGAAACCACTTGTAAATTTTTTTTGCTCTATCTCTTATAGTTTTTTTTATATAAATTTTTAAAGTTTTTAGGTTTGGCGTTGTTTCAGCAGTCGGAAATCATAACTTAAAAACGTGTCCTCACAACTAAAAAAATTTGTATATTAAAGAATACTCAAGATATCAGTATGAAATTTTGGAATAAGTTTGTGTGTTATATCTAAATGTTAAAAAAATACATAAAGATATATTAAAATATTCCAAATGAAAAAATTTACAAGGGTTTTTTTTTTTTTTTTTTTTTTTTTTTTTTTTTTTTTTTTAGCTAACGGATGTTTAGTTTTACAAAAACTGCAATATCTAGAGTCTCAGACCTGATAGAAAGCTCAAATTTGTTTTAAAATACTCTTAATTGTATAGGCTATTAGATAAAAGAAAAATTATGTTGGCTTTTTAACCTGTTTAATAGTTATCTAATTTTTAAAATAATATTAATTATATTTTTAAAATAAAAAGAACCAAGTGACTTAGACACCAAAAATAAGTTTTTATCTTCTTAATAAATAATATTAATGTTGATAGATATCAATTTTCCACTCCAGTTAAGTTTAAATTTAAACTTGGTATGTTAAGTTAAAAATTCAATCAGCTGTGTGTGTTTTTACAGTACTAATAGTTAAAAAAGCTCAGTCGTCATAATAGTACAACTCAAGTCAGGTTTACCTTGATTTAGCTAATAACAGTGCCTGATTAGCTGTGCTCATTAAAATTTGCATTGTTCTGCAAGTCTGATCAGATACATTTCCTGTGGCGACATGCTCCTCCATACAGCTCACTCTGCAAGCATGTCTCAACAGGCTCTTGTCCTGTGGTGTCATGCTGTTCTTCCACAGTTGGTAATTGTTAGATTCAGTTGCTCACTGTCTTTCATTGAGTCAGGTTGTGCTTACATACAGTGACGTAATTTATTTATTATTTTTTTCATTCAGAGTTTTAAGTCTTTTAGTTTTAATTTGGTCAACAGCTATAGTTGTTATCAATTTAATGGAGTAACAATGTAGGCTTGGATTTTGTTTTGTTACTCCTGTGTTTTGAAGTAAAAAATTATTGCAGTGTTAAATAGTGCTTGGATAGTATTTTATCAAGTTTATTCGAACTTTCAGTAAGTACTGTTACTTAGTTTACAGAGATTCTTTTCCAATATCCTATAAAAGTAACCACAACAGTAATCAGACCAAAAGTGAAATCAGTATGTCAGATATTCAAACCTGTAGCAGTAGGGTTATTTAAAAAATCTGACTGTTTCCAAACAGCCTACACACCTTCAAAAAAGTTACAACCGTTATCTGAATTGAGTGAGGAAGAAAAAGATTTGATCCACTTACGATCTGGAATTAATCTGTGTAAATTAAGAATATATGTTCACACCACAGCTACTACTTTTTAAATGTTTTTGAAAAGTATCAAACAACATGTGTAGACCCACTAAAAAAAACACAAAAAGCCCATCAAAAAATCATTGAGAAGTGTAGGCTTGGATCTTTCTAAACAATTACTGACAAAAAATATTAGCATAAAACCTGGACAAAAGCTTTGCTCAACATGCCGTAACTTTTGTGAGGAAAAATTAAAGTAAGTCAATGAAAGTGAAACAGATGATGAAGTCATGGTTGAATTAGAATCATTGGAATCCAGAAATGAATCCCTCGTACAAACAAACATTGCTCTTGATAATTTAGGTTTAACGCCGATAAAGCTTCATGGCTTGTCAGAACATAGTAAAGGGTCTTATTTTAAAAGGAAGGTTAGCAGTATTGAAAAGACTGCAAAAAAGGCGGTTTCAAAAGCATTAAAATATGATGCACCAAGTTCTGATGATGACGAAGAAGATACAAGTGTGGTTGAGAAAGCAAAGGATTTTGATGTAATGATTTCTCTTATGAAAGAGAAGATTTCATCTGTTGGGAGGTCTAGAAAAATCCAGATTCTGACCTTGGCTCCGGATTCTTGGAGTCGAAATAAAGTGATGAAAGAATTTAATGTAAGTGAGTACATGGTGCGACAAGCTAGAAAGCTAAAATCTGAAAAGGGTATTTTGGAAACTCCTGGTCCAAAAAAAGGTAAAACTCTTTCTGAAAATACAGTAAGACTTGTAATAGATTTTTATGAAAAGGATGAAAGTTCGAGAGTGCTACCTGGAACAAAAGACAAAGTAAGTGTTCAAAAAAAATGTGTACATGCAAAAAAGACTCATTTTGTGTAACTTGAGAGAACTCTATTCTTGTTTCAAATGGGAGAATCCTAGGTAGAAGTAGGATTTTCAAAATTTTGTTTCTTGAGACCTAAATGGTGTATCCTTGCTGGTGCTGCAGGCACACACACTGTATGTGTATGCAGTATCCACCAGAATGTTAAACTATTACTGGATGCTGTGAAAATTGAAGAATCTTATAAAGACCTAATTAAGATGCTTGTGTGCAACACGGAAAACCAAAACTGCATGCTACGTCATTGCGACAGCTGTCCTGCAAATACTGCACTAATTGAGTACTTAACTGAAAAACTAAGTGAAGATTATGATTTAGAAGAAGAAATTGTAATCAGTCAGTGGGTTAACACAGACAGTGCAGAAATGATCAAACAGTCTATCAGTGTTGAAGACTACATTTTGTTATTGGTTACGTCATTGGAAAAGCTCACCCCGCACTCGTTTATAGCAAAATCCCAATCAGCAGCCTTTAAAAGATTGAAAGAAGACCCACCACCCAAAACAGCAATTATTGTGATGGATTTCAGTGAAAATTATTCCTTTGTTATACAAAATGAGATCCAAAGTTACCATTGGAATAGAGGTAGGTTGTACTCTACACCCAGTTGGAGTTTTTCTAAGAAATGAGGAAAACAATGTTTTTGTTTCCAACCACTGTTTTATTAGTGATGACCAAGAACATGACACTGGTTTTGTTAACTTTGTACAAAAAGAAATTACAAAGTGGCTGTCATTACATCATACTGACATTGACTCAGTTCACTACTTTACAGATGGTTGTGCTGGGCAGTACAAAAATAGAAACAGTTTTAAAAATTTGACTGAACACGTGAGAGACTTTAATTTAGAAGGCCCAACACTCTTTTTTTGCAACAAGTCATGGGAAGTCAATTTGTGATGGTCTAGGAGGAACTATTAAAAGAATTTTAAGGAAAGCCAGTCTACAGCTTTCAGACGAAGAACAAATATTGACAGCAATCGAAGTGTACAAGTTTTGTGAAAAAAATATTGAAAACATTCATTTTCACTTTATTGACAAAAAAGAAGCTGATTTGCTACGGTTAAAACTAGAAAAACGTTTTTCAGCAACCCGAACCATTCCTGGAACAAGAAGTTTTCATAACTTCAAACCACTACCAACAAACAACCTTGAAATTAGAAGGACTACAGATAGTGTAAAACCCTCCTTTGTCTTTTCTTTCCATTCTTCTTCTGACTGGGTTCGTGTTAAACCATCCATAAATAGCTATGTGGCTGCAAATTATGATGGTAACTGGTACTTTGGACTGGTAAAAACAATATTCAATGATGAAGAAGATGCAGAAATTCTAATTTCTACATCCTTCAGGACCAGCTGCATCATTTTATTGGCCTGAAAGAGAAGATTCTTGCATAGTGCCTTTGGAGCACATAGTCTGTGTAGTAGACGCACCTCAATCAAGCGGCACTGGAAGAATGTATTACTTCAAAAAAGACTGTATCAAAAGAACTGAAAGCTCTTGGATGAAGTGGAAAAAACAGTTTGAATCAGGATTAATGTTTATTAAAAAGACAAAATTACTCAAAAAAATTCAATGTTTCAAGCAATCATGTTGGGTTATACATAAGTGTTGTAAGTACACTATCTTTGTACATAATTCTAATGTAGTCTACTGTAATTAATAAACATGTTAAAAAGCCATCATTATTTTTGTTTTATCAAGTAGCCTATATGTTTAAGAGTACATTAAAACAAATTTGAGCATTCTATCAGGTCTGAGACTCTAGATATTGCAATTCTTAGTAAACAAAACACCCGTTAAAAAAAAAAGAAGAAGAAGAAAAATACGTATAATTTTTTTTCATAGAAAATATTAATATATTTTAATAGTATCATTTTTATCTTCAAATATGTATAATAAATAAACTTGCTGCAAAAATTCATGATGTTATCTAAAGAGTTTTTAAGATAAGCAATTTTGAAGTTTTCAATACAAATTAAATTTACCATTTCTGAAGGTTCGGAAAACGCAAAACATAAAAACTTTAAAAATTTATAAAAAAAACTACAAGAGATACAGCAAAAAAAATGTGCAGGTGTTGTCATGATGGTATTAGAACCATTTGAGCCAAATTTCATGAAAATCTAAGGAGGTGGGTGTAAAATTTATTTTTTATTGGGTGATTTGATGTGGAACGACCCGCCCCGCTGTGGTGTCCAGGTATTAGGTGTTCATCATGAACTGAGCTTTGGTAAAACATTGTAAAACTAAATCAGTTCTGAACTCATTTCACTGGGCAGGTGCTACTAAAGAGTTATGGAAGGAAGGAAGAATAACAGTATATGGAATATTAACTTCTCCTTACAAGGTGGTATACTACACAATACGAACAAAAGCAATGAGTAGAGGTGTTCTGGGAAAGTGTGGAATGATACGGCTGATTCCTGCCAATTTTTGGGGTAGTTATTACAGTGTCTGTGGAGTCGCAGTTATTACAACAAAGAAGTAGAATTAAAAGAGGTAGGTTATGTCAAATATAACAATAAAATATTATTATATAATGATACAAGCCCCTGTGACAATTTATTTAAAACAGTACTATCACAGTTCATGAATTTTAATCTCACTGGTTCAAGTAAATTGATTGATCATTATTTCACTCCATTGCCCACCAGAAAATAAAACTCCAGTTCCCTTGTGCCTGAAATCAAGTGAAAGTTTGTGATTCTGGTTATTTCTTTTCTTTAATATATTGTTCACAATTCTCATGCCAATATACAGCTAGGTTTCATTGCCAATACATGCCTCAAAACCTCCCAAAACTCTCTTTACTGTCTACTATCTAACAATGACTTTCAGCCAAGTGCTATATAATATCAGCTACCAATTGTTTTTATAGTAATTTTCACAGGCAAATCTAGCTGCTTTCATTTGTACATACTCCAACAGTTCAATCTGAATCCCATAGCAAACCAACATACTTAAGCAATATTCTAAGAATGCAGTTGCATCCCAAAACTCCTCCTTTCCCTGGAATATTTCCTTTATCACTTGTTCCAGAAACTAACAAAAATGAAATTTCTCCCAACCACCACATTAATGTACATTATTAATTGAGTTTATAATCAAAAGATACACCAAGACAGTCACATTTTGTATTTTAAATTAGCAATTCGTCCTTCAATCTATCATCATAAAAAGAAATCAATTTTTTGTATCTAAGAAGCTGTTTCTTTTGGGATTTATCTCCATTCCAGCCTGGGATATCTAGCTACATATACAGTCCATATACCCTGTGTAATTGTCCACAATCCTATTACATAAAACATGTAATCTCTCCTTCTAAATTTTACACTTAAACACAATTGTTTAAGAATCATAAGGAGCTTGGTCCAAGTAAACTACCCTACTGTACTTCAGTTTTCACCTTCACTTTTTTTGACACTACATTTGCTCACCATACTTTTGGTTTCCTACATTAGAAGAATTCGTCACCCAGAAACTTAGCTTTTCCAATAATTCCGATTGTTTTTACATTATTTACCAAGATATTGTGTTTCAATTAATATTTGTTAGGAGTCAATTATAGTCGATGTGTACACACAAACCACTAACCACACAAAAGATGAGGTTTCTGAAATGAATGGTAAGCTAATCTGGGTAGGAAACACTAGATTTCATGGGAAAAATGGTTCAGAGTATTGCGACTTGTCTCAGAGGTCAATGAGGGGATGTTCCATTAGAAGTAAGAAAGATTAGTTGGAAAACTTTGGTGAGTCCATGCTCTGGCATATTGGGTGCTATGGGAACCACATTATAAGTATCAAACACCACAGCTGGAGGGAATGCAAAGGAGGACAATTAAATCTGTCTGTGGGAATTACCAAACGCTGCATCGAGTAAATGAGACAGTAAAGCAAGTTGGGTCGGGTGACACTGCAGGACACAAGGTGTGTGAAGAAAATAATTGGCATATACAAGGAACATACTGTTGCTGAGGAATGGATAAATATTGGTGGAAGATTTAGAAGCAGAATATTGAAGAGAAAAAAAAATAACTTTATGATAGAATATTATCAATTTATTTTTGGAAATAAGGGAGAAGGAAAATTTTCATTGTCAGGTAAGAGATTGAGCAACAGGAAAAAATTGCTTATGGAGGTAATAAAACATACAGCTAAGACTATAAGGGAAATAAGGTAAAAATATGTATGAAACAAAAGTAGGGATAAACTAGAGGCACCGCGGAGCTGAAGTAATGACAGAAGCTGTGGGGAAGGAAAACGAGGGCCAGGAAATCATCACTACGAGAACAGGAATGCCAGCAGATTGTGTGATTTTAAATTTGATTTGATGCTAGGATTAAGATGGGAGGTTATATTCCATTAATCAGCAATCTCACTATCAGCGTACAAGGATTGGCTGTATGTGGTGATTAAGCTATGTTTACATCTGGCACAAAGACAGAACAAATATCAAGATTTGTATGACAACTTGTATCGGCACGGGCACTGAAACTTGTCTCGAGGCCTTCATGACTTGTATGAGTATGAACCTTACCTTTACATCACCTGCTGATATGTGTGTACACTGATGTGCTATTAAATGCCATAATTTTCATTTGAACCGTCAAACCATTAAAAGTGTCTCCCGATGAGTAAGATTTTTTAAGTGTCTGTGCTTACATGATAATGAAGCAGGAAAGGAACCATACATTGAAGCAAAAAAATCTACCCAGACATGAAATACAAGATG
The DNA here is from genome assembly GCA_031002005.1 of Vandiemenella viatica. Classification (NCBI taxonomy): domain Eukaryota; kingdom Metazoa; phylum Arthropoda; class Insecta; order Orthoptera; family Morabidae; genus Vandiemenella; species Vandiemenella viatica. Next base: position 9,197 of record JARYHS010000406.1, on the reverse strand, counting down.
CTTAGGTTACATTAAGGAAAGAACTAAAGACATAAACAGAGCAGAAAAACAGTGGAAACCTTCTAGTTATGGTATATACCAATAACTTCCATGTTTGAGTTTTTGGTAGTGTTAAAGTTGGCTACTGCACATGCATGTGTATGAGATGCAAGTCAAAGGTGAAATGAGCATATACAAAATATATTAGTGAACTGTAAGAGGTACTCCAATATTTGCCAAATGGTTGAGCAGTTTGTACAATGGAAAGTGCCGCGACTTGTCAAATATACAAATTCTGATACAAGTTCCTGCACAAGTATCCAAGTATGAAGTTATCTTTATGTACACAATGGAGTGAAAAATATATCCAGAAAAATTATTTAATCACTAATGCTGGTAGAATGTAGTTTTAGTTACAAGTAGACTAGAAGGGGAGTTTCTGACTAAAAAGTGAGAGACATTTGCACTGTGGAATTTATTTTCATGAAATGTTTAAGCCAGGTATTGACACATTACAGGTGATATATTGAGTTATATCGCACACTAAATATTACGGAATCATAACAAGGAGAAGGAGGTATTAACGTGTTCTATTGTCCCTGCCTAAATAAACGTTCTAGTATTGATGGCTGGACTTACATCCCCATATCAGTAAAAACATAATGCAATAAGAGACATTGCAACAAGACCACACACGTCTGATTAAACATGTGTACCCTAAACATTGCAGTATCTCACACAACTCCATTTGTAATTGATTTATTCACACTGTGAACGCTCTAAGGATCATAAACTGAAAGAAAAGGACAAGGACAAGAAATTCAAGAACATAATTAACAGGCAATCTCTCACATAATGACAATAATCTCTAACACACACACACACACAGAGAGAGAGAGAGAGAGAGAGAGAGAGCCAATAACAGCCAATGACATTCTCACGATAGGATCAATGCAGAATTCGATACCTCACAGCTGAATCACAAACAGAAAATTACCCACAGTCTATGAATGCTAGAAAGCAAAGATTTCGATATTACTACGGGACACATTCAAACTAAATGTTCAAACACATTAAGTTATTACATCAGACACACAAACTATGTGAACTTACGACTTTATGCAGACGAATATATATCAAACATCTAAATCAAATAATTTAAATGAAATCAACCAAATGCTAAGCCAATTACGAGTTTTGTGTATAACAGGTACTGTCAGAAGACAGTAAGGAAATAACCAAATAAGCTGCAGCATACAATTAGCAGCCATTTCCTGAAGCAGTGTTACTGTCCCACAAAAAGCATTAATTTTTTGGGCCTACCTCTATTTTGCGGAGTAAGCTTTTACTGGATCGAAGTCACACTGTTTAATCGTCTGAAGAGAATAACATTGCTTCTACAAAGCCGCCAACACCAAACAACACGAAACAGCTGATTAAAACACGTTAAAAATACAGAGATCCTACAGGTTCAAGACAAAACATTTATCTACCTCCGTGAGTATAACAAAATCAATATTTCAAACAATAATTTAGAAGCAGCAAGTGGAAAGTAATAAAGGATCATTAAAATAAGTAAGCAATTGATTTAGGCATTTCGGGTTAGGAAACAACATTTACTGGTAGAGAGAGAGGGAGTGTAACAAATGAACAATACACCTCACGCTGTGGAGGATTTTACTGTAAAAATAAGTAAATTTAGTTACTGGGAATGGAGGGAAAATTCCACCTGACCATATTCCCCATCGCAATTAGTAAATGTATTGTTAAGTGGTCGACATATTAAAAAGAAACAGATTGAGCGTTGTAATATTTAAGGATGATTTTGCATAATCTAAACTATCGTGGAAATTTAGACTTGCGGCATATTAGTTCAACCACTGTCAACCGACCGGGCATGATGGGTGAACGGTTAACGTTCTGCCCTCGCATTTGGCAGGACGTGGGTTCGAATCCCCGTCCGGGCATCCAGAATTATGTTTTCCATGGTTTCCTCAAATCACTTCAGGCGAATTCCGGGATCCTTCCCTCAAAACGTCATGGCCGAATTCCTTCCTGTTCCTTGTCTCCAATCCCATCCCGTCTCTAATGACCTCGATGTTGACGACGCGTAAAGTCATAAGTAAAAAAAAAAAAAAAAAAAAATCCTGTCCACTGTAGTCATTATAGAATAATATAACCCCTTATAACAGATATGCTGCATGATTTAAGATTTTTATAGCCTTTTACACCCAATAAATGTCAAAATGTATCTAAAAGAACTGCAGTTATAACTTGTTGCGATGCGAATGAACAAAGAGGAACACAGGTAAAAAGCTAAAGGTTGATTATGATTATAAAGGGGGGAAGGAATTGCTTGTTGAAGACTCGAAATGTAAATAGCTTAGTACAACATTAGATAAGAAATTTAACTGGGCTACACACAGAGGCGGCCCTAGCAATATTTTTAGGTGGTGCGAGATCTCATTGTGGCGCCCCAAATGTGCAATCGCTTATTCGTGATTAGGGTGTCCCTATAGACAGATTGAAGATGGCAATTCTTTTACATTTTACTCATATTAGAAATGCAAAAGTTTTTTTTTGCTTGAAAGTTTTTACTGTTTCACGTCTAAACGGCTGAACGGCTTAAAATAAAATTTGAAATAATGTATTGGTTATCTACTTTTATCCAGATCGATCAAGTAGTTCCTGTGGGATTCAGATACGAATACGTGTACGAATGCGTTATGAATTCCACTCGAGCAAAGCCGTGGGCAGAAGATAGTCTTTATTTATTAATAATAACTCAAACCTCAGAAAAAATTGGTATAGGACAGCAGTGGTATGAATAAGAAACAAGAGAAGTAACAAGGAATGCTGTATGTCTGAAAAGGTTTATTTAAGCCACTGTGGCGAACTAAATGCTCACATCACGTAAAGGTCAGATTCACTTAGTTTTTAATAATTGGATTCTACACTTAACGTACCGTAAGTAGCGCTGTCATCCATACAGCTAAGCACTCCCTACTCTCCACGCTCTATCTCAAGATGGGTTTAAGCTATGAAATATTGTCTGTGACGAAATTTGTAGAGAATTTTATGCTCTACAACTTTTACACTAACTCAAAATAACATTTAGAGTAAAGGAAGCGAGATATTTATAAAAGCCGTTTTTTGTGACATTTGGCCTTGATTATCTTGACTGGCGTACACGAGATTCTATGAGACTTTTGAGCCAACTTATAAAATATAAAACAAAAGTTTGAGCAAGAGCAAATTTTCAGCTTATTATCTTTCATTACGAGGTTTGCCCCTTTTTTCACCTTATTTGACTGGATTACAACCAATAAATATATGTGATGCTTTAAGAGATTTAGCAGAAAATACAATAGATTGTCATTGGGTTAGTGAATGCAAGTCTATAAAATAGGAAATAACTACCTACGAATTTGTAGTTGCTCTCGTCGTATGGTATGACATTCTTACAAAGATAAATGTAATAAGAAAAATGTTGCAAAACGAAAAATGCAGCTACATGCGGCTATGCATTTACACATTGGCTTGAAAATAATCTGGATATGGTTTCGAGTCATTATCCATGGTAACAGCGAGAGAAACAACTGACTAAAACGATATTGACGAAGTTCATTATCGTGAGAAGGAAACGTAAGAGAACGAACTTATATTATGTAAGAGAAAAAAAGAAGCTCTTGAATTGCATGCAGAGGAGATTTTCAAAATAAACTATTAGTATGTTATTGTTGAAAATGTGCGCGCAAGTTGCCAACATAGATTTGAGGAACTTAAACATGATGAAAACACATTTGGTTTCATGCACAACATAAAAAGATTAAAGGAAACTAGTGATTGTAAAACTTCTGAAGCATTTCAATGACTTGTAAATATCTCTAACAACAGGAGAAACATCTGATATAGATGAACAAGAATTGTATGAACAACTCAATACGTTTATCCGTGTATAAGAAGTGATCCACGGCGTTATCTCGGTGATGAGATAACTAATAGAAGAAAAAAACATCAACTGAAGTGTACCCCACTATCGAAGTAATTAGTCCTGAGAATTTTTGCCACCATACCTGAGACAGTTGCGTACGCAGAAAGAAGTTTTTCATGGTTAAAAATTATTCGATGTGTCAAGTTCGACTTTCAGCCCTTTCTATTCTTTGAATTGAAAATGAAGTAGCTCATTCGTTAGATTTTTGTGCTTTAGTTTAATATGTTAGTCTTAGAAAAAGCCGCAAACATCATTTTTAAATCCTTGTGTATATCTTTTAATGTACCTTAGCTTATCATCAATAATTTGTCGTCTTTATGTTTGATAACTTTTAATAACTCTTCTAATACAATATTTTAAAACACAAAATGTATTTATTTATGACTTTTGCATTTCTCGTCGATCATCGGAAATACGTTCTTTTGATTCTCATGCTTTGCACAAAGGACAAGGGCCTCGCAAAGTTCTGCCGCCCCGAACCTTGTAATGGCTAACGTCGCCGCTGGTGATAACGAACTGCGGCGAGGTTAAAAACTCTATTGTCCAAAATAGTTTCGCAATTTTTTGGTGATAGTCCGTCTAAGTGCTTGAATACCACTTCCCATAGCTTTTTTGATCGGAAGAATAGAACAAAATTATTTTTTAAAGAAATCCGGACTAGTGAACTGATTTAACTGATGTTTTGGCACCACTTACTATTACCAAATTTAATGACAGCTACAGGGATTAAAAAATGATCGAAGATATAGGTTCAGAATTCTGCTTTGGTCACCTTTGTTTCTTCCTATTATATTCGATCCATTGTCATATCTTTGGCCTCACAATCGTTGATATCCAAATAGAACTTGTGAAAAGTATCATCGATAAACAGGCCAGTGAGTCCGGTTTCCAGGCCCCTAAGAGTCACTGCCGGCTTGTTAACAACGAAACATCCACGCACTTGGACTTTGTCTTCATTAGTATCAACGAAAGCAATGACATCAGGAGTTAAATTCAGTGTGATGGAAAAGTATTTTATTACACATTTCATTCGTTTTGAATACATATCCGACATTTGTCTCCCTATTAGCAACACGCCGGAGATGCTCCGTCATTACAGGTTCATATTTTCCTAGCAGTTGCAATATGCCTAGGAAGTTACCATTGTTAGAAGTATTTAGTGTTTTAGATCCAAAGCTTCCTCTGAACAAGAATTTACTGCATGTTAAAAAGAATACTTTGCACATTATCCTTTCCTTGATGTTTCGTCTTCAATCTGTATCTACAAATTCTTGACTATGACACTGAAATTGTTTAATTTAATCAACACTTCTATCCAATTGATTATGGTGTGTTGGTGATTTGAGGAAGTTTCGTGAGTTTTGAGACTCTCTCATAAGTAGCTCCAGTCATCAAATCCTTCTTTTCCCTACAAAGAATGAGACCATCTGTTGAATAAACATCAGTAAAAACAATATACTTTATCTGCATATTGAGAGTAAGCAAGCTATCTTTTTTTATATTTCTCCATTTGGCATTACTCTTTGTAAACGCATATTTGAAAAATGACATACAGAATATTTTTTTTATTTTTTTGCTGCTAGAATAATTATTTCATCTCTGGCTGCAGAGTCAATGAGCGACCATTTTAAAATATCATCATAATTTATACTTTGAAAATGCGACGGTGGTGGTATGTCTGGTATACCTCATTCTGTAATATTTTGAACTGCAGACAACCTTCCAACCATATCTAAATCTTCTCGTACATGCTGCTTTTTATCATCATAAGCCTCGTCTGAAGAACTTCTATTAAACGAATATAATAGTAGGCTTCCGCGGCCAGAGTCAGTTGATTCTTGGCTGCCCGCGTGGTGCCGCGTCATATTCCTTGTAGTCGACGTTACGACTCTCATTCTGGGTTCTTCTTCCAGGGAAGAACTATTAAACAAATTTTCTTCCACTGCGTTTTGAACTAGTTCTGGTGACGACGATTCAGATGACTTCTCAAGTGCAAAAAATTTTGCAAGCAATTTTTAAACCATCTTAGTTTAGCCTTGGTTTTGTGCGCCAGATAGTTTTTTGTATGTAGCACTTGTTTTGTCTGTAAAAGCATTATGCTTTATAAATATTTACGATACCAACGTTAATTGCAATCACCTAAAGTCTAGAAGTGGTATAAATAGATAACTAGATGGAATCTCGCTCCATGAAATCTAGACTACAGCCCAAAGGACAGGAAACAGGTGCGGGAGCCGCGGACCCGGGGAGTGCCAATTATGGGACGAGTTGTGATTTTCTTGATTCGAATAAGTCGAGCTTACTCGAGTCGCAACTCCAGTTGACTCTATTCTATGATGACATACGACTGAGCACTAAGCTGAAGCTCTTGCGTTTATAAACTCTTCTGGATGATTGGTGCTTTAAAATAATATGCAAATTGGGTTATTATAGAATTTATTTTTTGAGTAGACGATCGGCCACTTCTGTTTCGGCGCCCCCCATACGACGGCGCCCGGTGCGGTCGCACCGCTCGCACCGCCCTAGGGCCGCCCCTGGCTACACACATCGGACAGATGGTAGGAAAAGGATTCAAAATCCTTCGCCTGTTAGCAGATTGACAAGGGGATGTACCAGAAAAGTGAGACAATTGGGTTACAAAACATTGGTTATACCGCTTCTGGAATATGGTAGTGTAGTATAGAACTCACATTATGGGTATCAGATACAGGAGTTGGAGAGGGTTAAAAGAAGGGCTGCCATATTTGTCTTGTGTCTTCAGAAATTACCACGGAACGAAATCGGTAACTTAAATGAGCGTGGTGGGTGAGTGGTAAACGCTCTGCTTCGCATTCGGTAGGACGCCGGTTCGAATCCCCGTCCGGGCATCCAGATTTAGATTTTAAATGGTTTCCCCAAATCACTCTAGGCGAATGCCGGGATACTTCCTTCAAAAGGCTATGGCCAAATTCCTTCCCGTCCCTTGTCCCCAGTCCCATGCCGCCTCAAATGACCTCGAAGTCGACGAGGCGTGAATGAATAAGTAAAAAAACAAACAAACTAAAATGATAAAGGAATTGGAGTGGGATTGGTTTGACGACAGGAGGGTCATGAGAGTGTACAAGGCGTACATAGGCGGCAAGGCAAGGAAAGATATTGGTGGGAGAATTAAAAGAGGTATGTGGAATGGTAAAGATGACCATGACCACAAATTGGCTATTGGATTCAGGCATAAGAATGTGGAAAAATTTTCTTTTATAGGGAAGGGTGTTAGGGAATGGAATAAATGATTAGAGAAATAACGAATAATAATTTACCAAAAAACACGGCAAGAATTTAATGTTAAAATTAGTAGAGGGCAAATGTAGGTGGGAATAGGAAAGGAGACAGACGGATGTGTAGGGAGATTGCCATCAGAGCGTGTGCTCCATCGCAATTATATATATAAAAAAAGTTACGCAATACAGACTGCGAATTAGCCAGAGCTGACAACCGAAAACAAAATTCGGACGCCTTGGTAGTAATAGGGTGCAAAAATAAACTTTAAACAGTGCAAATCAAGCCAGAACACCTTGCTAATTGCAAACAGTGTAAAACAGGGTAGTACTTGTGCGTGCGAGTGATGAGCTGTGTCGGAAGCACAATATACGTGGTACTACAGAGCAATGAACCAATTGTTCCAAGTCACTATGAATCAAACCATGTACTAGCACAGCAGTGGCCAGAATTAACATTTTTTTAAATGGTTCCAGAACTTAAGTATACTTTTCCTGCAACGGTCGAAAAGGCATATGTGTTTCACTGTAACTACTAATTATGTTTAGGTTTTCTAATGTTATGTACTATGTTATTAATTATTAAGGTATTCAAATGAATTTCACTGTAAATAAACACAGATCGATTCGAGATCATTTCACTTACGAATTGTTGTCAATCATGTTACCTAACTCAGATAATAGAATTTCAGTAAATTATGTATGTTGGTACTTACCATAAAAATCTCAAATATTTATATTCAAAGCGCTTTCGTCGGCAATAATCTAAATTATATATCGATAAGTTTGACGATCGCTCGCGACGCATGCAATGCGATTAAAATACACAATTGTGCCACACCAATGAACCAGCGGAGAAAGTATTGCTTGTCTTATAACAATACTTTCTAGCGCAGGCGCGGGGCAGGGGCCGCTACTACTGGCCCATTCGAGGACATCTTGACAGAGCGCGCAATATACCTCCCGAACGTATTGCACGGTCGGATTAAGAGAGGGCAGTGCCCGTAGCAAATGTGAAGAACGGGCCCTTGATTTTCGCCGTTCGGGTAAAAAAAAGTTCGCCCATCTGTCCTGACCGGGGGGGGGGGGCTCCCCTTGTAGAAGGAGCGGGGCCCCCACAAGACGCGAGGCCTCTAGCATTAGCTGACTGGTGTGTTGGGATCACTGACAACTTAATCCATTCGCTGTTTGCTTATTTCCTCTCGCTCGTTCACGAAACCTCCCATCCACGCGAGGGAATGTTTGAATATGAATTAGTATGTTGTTTGCCTGTTTTGCTTCCTCCTTTAAGGGGGCCCAGGCAACGTGTCCTTCCTGCCCCATCCTAGGTACGCCACTGCTATTAGGGATACTGTAAATATTTTTTGATGTTATGTCATTTGCTTCAAAACTGATGGCAGAATGGCCTCTAATGCGCAAATTATAAACACGAATTTAGTGCTAGACCGAATGTTCAAAATTATAAAATACTATGTAAATAAAAGAAAAAGCAAAACTATCATTTTATACAAATATTTAGTGCACGTGTTTATAGCAGATCGTGTTGAATTACCAATGTCTGTTTCTTTAGCGTAAAACAAAATAAATCCAGCTTGAGCGGTAGAACACGATGAGGTATATCGGTATCCTCTTTGTGCAGCCGGTGTATTATGTAAATGCTAAACTAGAAACGAAATAGCTGCAATTATATAGGGCGTTCGCCGGAAAACGCTACCCTCCCAGTCTGTTGCCGTCGGCAACTTGCTCGGTCAGTGGGACCAGCAGATCCCGCCACACGGCACCGTGAATCACCGCACTGTTTAACACCTCCGCTGCCCCAACAGTGCAGTGACGCATTATAATGGGACCCTTACATTGTTAAGAACGGTTTCTTTGCATTGTAGCTAGTTTGTGACTTCAGTCTCTTATTAATCAGTGTTGTGAATAAACGTTTCTTTGCGGTTTGGCTGGTTTGGGGCTTCATACTCTTA